>BJBW01000210.1:150641-169771 GCA_004320125.1 Scolopax mira
TTCTCTGGGCAACCTCTTCCAGGGTCTCACCACCCTCACGGGAAAGAATTGGAAAGCAGTGATTTCTGCAAAGTGATCTCGGGTATCACATCTCCCTGATGTACAGCAGGAGGTGCCGTTGGTGGCTCAGATGTGTTGAAGTATCTCATGGCAATAGCTTGCAGAGATCAATTAGCTGAAGAAGTAGGATGGGGGGAGATTATTTTTTGGAAGCTGAAGTGTTATTTTCCATGGTTAAAGCTGCAAAGGTACACATGGTTATAATGGTTATAATTACAGCCCAGAGTATCAGTAACTTTGTGGTATGTGCCATATAGAAAGCTGTAAATGAATAGAAAAACACCCTGGCTTAGTTTTCTCTCTTGTTCCCTTTATACTTATTTATATACACTTATTTTACTGCAGTAACACCCTGTATGCTATTGTTATTTTAGTTGTTGGTAAGGAAAGAAAAAGTTCAGGCCGCCAGTTAAGGGAAAATTACTGTTTGTTCTAAAAACACATTGCAGGTAATGATCTTTGCCCAGCAGTGACCTTCTATTTTTAGAAGTACTTTTTACTTTGAAAGTCCCTCAAGTATAAATAAATTTTGAATGCCCCAATAATTTAGTGGAAGAGCACCTTCATCAGTTCAAGATCTGTTCCTACAGATAATAGAAGATTTGAGCCAATTTGTGTGAAGTGTAACCCATAATGTACTAATTTCTTCGTGGCACCCCCTCCTGACAGGGCTGAGCATGTTGTGCAGAATGACTTTGGAGTGGGCTGATTTTCTAGAGGGCTGTGCACTTGTGCTTTTGTAGCTGACTGGTTTGAGCTGCTCAGTAACAATTCTTGATCCTTTTTTTTTTTTTTCTGGAAACTCAGCTCTTTGGGTATTAATAAGGAAACTCGAAATTATATGGAACTGAAATTTCATCAGCAAATGGAATGAAATAGACGCTATTTTTAATACATTGAGGTTCGTGTGCAGGGACTTCTTTTTGACTAAGGAAAGTAATTTCTGCTGCGCTTTGTACTGCAGACCGATGGGCTTTTCAGACTGTCAGAGTTGGTTTGTGGCATTCATGATCAGAAATCTGAAATGCCAATAAAATAGACTGGAAGATGGCACGCAAGGTATGTGATATCTAAAATCCACAATTTCATGAAGCACACCAGGGTGATAGATCAGTGCCTTGTCTGAAATAGGCACTTTTTTCCTGTGAAATTTTGTCTCCATTTATGGTATAATTTTTATTGAAAAAGCAAACTCTGTTTTGTAAGAAAACAATGTGCTTAGAAATACAAAAGCTATTTAAAACCTGAGTTGACAAAATCCAGGAAGTGAAAGTGAAGGCTGCCTTGTACCAGGTCTTACAGATGTGCTGCCTTCCAATCCACAGCTGCACGAGTCCCTCACAGAGCCCAGAGCTTCCCTTTCCATTTCCTGGCTTCTGGCGAGTTCTGCTGCAGCTCCAGAAGAGGAGTTCAATGTTCTGCCCTGACCATGGCCCTGGGGCCATGCTGGCTTGTCCCAGCTCAAACCTAGATTTAACAGTGGTGCAGCTCTAAAGAAGCTTATTATATCTATATTTCTACTACATACGCACACATACATGCACACATCTCTGTATTTTGCTCTAGATGCTGTTATAGCAATCTTAAGTTGCCATTTGACTTTTTTCTTTCTGTAAGTTGTATGATGGCTTCCAAAAATCAGTGCACAAAACTGTTCAGAGAGATTACTTACTGGGAGAACTGTACAAAGCTGGCTTTCAGTGGACACCGATTTTCATTATAGTCTAAACAAAAAGTCTGTAGGGTCAGTGATTTGTTTTTTCCCTTCCTTTCTCTCTTGATTCAGATGCCTGTCTTTATTTCTTAGTAGAAATCACTTAGACCTACTTAACAGATGTAAATTTGAGTAATTTACTTAGAGCTTTTAAAAGTCCCTGAATCTTACTGCTGGATGCAGTATGAACAGGGCATTCTTGGGCACTGAAGAGCTCACAGTCTGAGTTAAGACAAAACCAGACAAAAGAAGCAATACAAGGGAAAACCAGTATTGTTAGGGGGTGGCCTCAGGGCAGAAGGGGTCTCACCGTTGTCAGATGTACAGAATCAGTACTTAGGAATTGGTTGAGAGATGTAAATAGCTGAAGTGAGCAGCAATAAGTGATCTGGCTATTTTTATTTGAAGCAGCATGCTGTTTGAAAATTTCAGCCTTTTGACATAAGAAAAACGAGGAGTTGTAATCAGGTTTGTTATAACTTAATATTAATAGTGACAAAGTAGTTAATATCTTGTTGCTGTTCCATAATTGTGTCTTGATCCCTGTTCAGTTCATCAGTCTTGGGAGAAGTTCAAGAATTATAGTGCTTGTATAGAAATATTTTCCGAGACTATTTAGGCAGAGATCTAGCAGCATGGATGGGATGCAGATGGCTCGGCATACGTTCTGGGTGGGAAGGAAAAGCAGGAGATAATCAATGTACAGAATAGTTTGATTGTCTCTATTGTAAAGAAACTTTGGAGGGTCAGTAAAATCCTGCCGTGTTAATCGATAGGTTTGAAGCTTTGGGTTGCTCAGTGTGTTTAGATAAAACAACCTCTTGCCTGTGGAGGGGAGTTTGTGTGCAAATCGTTCTCACTCTTGGGTGCAGGAAGATAATTCAGTTTTTGTCATCCCGGCAATATTTCTTTTTCTTGGAGATCATTTTCAGAAAACACAGAGCAGGCTCCTGACTAGCCCTTCAGTCCTTTAAAATCCCACTGTACTTTGAAGATAGGACAGGCTATAAATCTCCAGTGTGTTAAATGTTTTCTATCAAGACTGCAGAGCCGGAGAGTCTCATGGCTTCATTGTTGAATATTTTTTTCAGTATAGTTGTTTTTCTACCTCACCGTGATTTAAATGTCTACTGTCGACTTCAGACAGCGTTTGATCATATAGATACTGAATTTATTGTAGAAAATAAGGTACACTGTAGGCCGTGACCATCTGAAACAGTAATGTCAACTTAGACATCCTGAGTTGCTTTTATGTACTCCTGTAGCTATCTGTAGAGGCTTTGTTTCTTTTCCATCGTTTTCCAGCAACGTGGTGATCTTTGCAGTGCAATAAAAATAAAGAGAATTTTCTGGATGGGTAAATTTGACATCCCATGGCTTTCAGTCCCTTCTCTGTGTTGTTTTTTCCAGTTGGTTTTACTAATCTGTAGAAAATACACTGCATAGAATACAGCTCCTTTTGTTGAAGCTTTTAAAATTTTTCTTTGGAATTTCTAATGTAAAATGTATTTTTTAACGTTAACTAAAAAAATTTCAGTGCTTTATGAGCTCCAACATTATCTGGGAGAAGTTTAGGAAGGAAGGGGGGGAAAAAAGGTACTTGTTTCATGCTGTTTCTTCTACTAATAAAGCTCCAATCACCCTTTGGGTTGTTTAAATTTCACTTCATGTATCAACAGTAAAAATAATTAGGCATAGAACATCTCATATGTCCCCCTTTAGTGTTTTTTCTCCAATATCAGATCACTGCTAATTCCACTGAATGATCTATTTGTCTTCTTTATTTTTTAGCTACATGAAAGTAACTATGATGCTGGAAAAGCCCTGCAGCGCTTGGTGAAGAAACCTGTGCCAAAACTGATTGAGAAGTGTTGGACTGAAGATGAAGTGGTAGGGAAATGAATTATTCCCTTGAGCCTTTGTACTTCATGTTGCTTTTCTTGCTTTTTCCTTTTTTTTTTTTTTTTCTTCCAAAGAGAAGGAAAGAAGGGGCAAATAATTTGCTGCACGGGATGAATTTTTGCACAGTTCTTTTAGCGGGCCTTTGTTTGATATGAAGAACTTCATTACACTGGGGGAAATACCTTTCTAACAGTAGAATAAGAAAGGTGAAGATCAAGTAACTGCTTTTACTTGAGAGGATGCTGTAGGGTAAATAACCAGTTGCAAAACATCTGGTCTCTAAATTTCGTTTTCACCTCCAGGAAGGCCCCATTCATTAATTAGAGTAGGGTAAGATGTAGAAGGCACACAAAATATTGTCCCTGTTTTTTTTCTTTCTGGTATTGGAAGGGATTCAGTGTCAGCTCAAGTTGGCTGATGGGATGTTGGGTATCGGTGTTTCTCCTAAACAGAGTTTAAGTCCTGTCCCCCACCTCAGATGGAATATTAGAAAGTGTTTACTGGACCTAGTTCTTGATGGATGAATCTTTGCTAAAGAGCAGACCAAAAAAAAGATTATCTGGAAGCTGGGATTTAGCCATCCACATCTACTTTAAAGTATGTAGAAATCATGAGGCTCCAAAACGGTACTGGAAACAATGCATCCATCTTGTCTGGAGCCTCCAAAGTGATGCATGGACATGAGTTTGTGGCACAGAGTAAATTTGCAGTTGCAGTGTTGTATTGTCACAGCTGTGGACTGTGACTCGCTGCAGGATTTGGGATCATACAGTTTAACATCCTGGTGCACTGCACGTCTCATCAATTTACACAATTTAGTGTCGATTCTTCCATATGGCTGCTGTTTCAGCATTTGCTGGTAGTTGCATCTTTCCAGGTTTGGGGTTGTGGTGCAGGCAAGGAAGGAACCTGTAAACATGTCATTCTTTCCTTCAGACAGAGGTTGAGGGTTTTGGGTGGACATGGCTTTGGGTTGAAATGCTCCTGTTGTCATTAGCCCTCTAAAAAGATGCTGCTCTGCAGGCTGATTAGTGGAAAGAAATAATTTTGACCTGAGAAAGGCACCTCATTGTGAAAGCTCCAGTTGACAGAGAGGATGTGCTGCTGGGAAAGCACTTCACATTCAAATGGACCATGTTTTTATTTTATTTCTAGTTTTTTTCCCAGGGTTTGGGGGAGATGATATCTCTGTGAGTATTAGCGAAGCAAAAGTGCTTCTTGTGGTTCATTCTGCAGCTTAATTGCTGCAATTGTGAGGTTTCTGCTGGCTTAATTTTTATACATATGATATAATGCAACTGTGCTTATGAAACAGTTTTCTGTAAACCAAAATAAATCTTGTGAAGTTGGGAGCAAATTATAGAATCTTAATTTGCTGACACCTTGTAAACAAACAGATTCTTAAATGCTGCATTAAACACAAGATGCATTTTCTGGCGGCGTTTGGATTCCAAATGCTGCTGCATCACGACCCTTTGCTTTCCAGACCTTGCAGCTTGAGCCAGCACACAAGTACTTAACTGTAAAAAAAAAAAAAAAAGGGGGGGGTGAAAAAGTAAAACTCGTGCCTTTTCAATAACTTGGAGAAATGCTGAACAAGTTCACTTGGATTCCATCCTAAAAATATTTTGCATTTTAATGCTGATGTTAATTGTGCTTAACAGAATAGATTTATGTGAAATATAACATGTAAGAAGACACACCTCTGTAGGAGGCTGACTGGGCATGTCTGGTTTTGTGAAAATGGGAAAAAGTTATATTTCCTACATCAATAATTAGGCTGCAATATGTACTAAAATAGAAAATCAGATCATTGGAAGTTATGATAAAATATTTATCACAGAAGAACTTCAGACTCACTTACGGTTTTTACTTTCCACTGTTGTAAAAGCTGCTTCTCTCTTAAGTACCATATTGGGGTTAGAAATTCAACTTGTCACGTAAACTTACCAGGCAGGTACATGAAAAGAATCTGATACGGTGCAAGGCAGTGTGTGAAAGTGACAAGAGAAGTTTTTTGTTTCTTTTTTCCTTTGAATTAATTAATTTTTAAGCTACTTAGCTAATTGGTAAAGTATTTAAAGAAGTAAATAAAAGTAAGTGTTGTGGTCTTGTTAAGCTATTAATAAATTTGCAATAGTGCTATAAAATAGAACTTATTAATAATGGGTAAAGCTTTTGTGGTCTCTCAGCATTTTTTAATTATTTAGACAATGGCTGGACAGACTTTTTTTTTTAAGCTTCAGTTTCTGCAGTTTCTCTGGAAGTCTTTCAGGGCGTTATTCCAATGAATTATGTGTGCTTGCACTCTCCTTATGTAAACCTTTTTGCAAGAGCTAGATTAGGGGTAGGGCAGGCCATATAAACCTGTATTAAAGTAGGCTTATTCTAAAATCCAACAAAGAGCCTTTGTGGTAAGAGACTGCCTGAAGTCGTAGAGTGAAAGAGGATCATGTACTAACACCAGCAGCAAAGCAAAGGAGAGGATGAGTAAAAAGCCTAGAACACGCTTTCCTGATACTTTTTATTGTTATTTAAGGAACCAACTGTCAGAACAAACACTTCAAGTGCTCCGCCCTGTGTTTAAGTTATTGTTTTAACCTCTGTTTTCTCTGCATATATTCTTTCCCGTGTTCATGGTTAAATTGTACAGTGCCAACACCTCTTTTTCTGTGTAGATATTTTTTTTCAGTCTCCTTGTTTTTTTCCATCGACTGCACTGTGCTGTGATGCCGTAGCTGCTGCAGCTCAGGGGGGTTTGATGAGCAGTCTGTGTTTAAATGATGGAGAATAGAGCCTTACGAATAAAAAAAAAGCAAAGTTTATTGAAAAGTGAAACATTACTCCAAAAGTGCAAACAGTGTGAGTACAGAATAATGATCATTGACTCTATAAATCATTGTCAGGCTCTGCTCGTTTTATCGTATTTGTTCTCGTTCTGTTCCATCCAAGTTTCCAGAAACATTTGGCAGCTCTCCAGCCTCGGCAGAGCCAGAGATCAAACTGTGCTCTTATTTATAGAGAGCTAAGCTCCACCTGCACAACTTCAGAGCCCGCTTGTCCCTGGGAGTTTGCAGAACACTCCAGATTAAAGCAGCTGCGCTGCACTTCTGAGTGTTTCTGAGACTTCCAAGGGAAGTCTCCTCCTTGTTGGCTCTGTGAAACGGAGGAAAACTCTTTCTGTGTGATACATGGGGTGTGTAGGAACTCCCCACAAAGTCTTTTTCAGAAAATACTGGTGTGTCGAACCCAAAGTCTGGTCAAAATTAAATTTTAGGGAGAACCTTATTATGTGTCCCCCTCCTCATTTCACGATGGCAAGTGATGAAAGCCTGTGGTAACGTGGCTGGCTGATAATCCAAGAGACACACATTTAAAGGAAGGCCCAAGCCATATCCCTGTTTGAGCTGGATTTAGAATTAATCTCTTCTTGTGGCCCAGCTGATTTAATCTTTACACCTTGTCTAAACAAGCAGATGGCACATGGGCTACAAAGCTTTGTTAGCTCCACTCCTTACCTGAGACAGGCTCTGTGGCCTGGGGCCAATTGAAATAACGTAAATCATGGCTTTTGTTCTCTCAGTTTTTTCATTCCTGGCATCACATTCTGCCCCCTGCCATGCCTCTGGACCCCAAAAAAGCCACACAACCCCTTTTGTTATTCTGAAGTTGATGTTTCTGCCAGTTTTTTAAGCATCAGAAAAGCCCTTTGGCAGGGAAGATGCAGGGTTGGGGGGGGGAAAGGAGCGTTGCAGCAACGTCAAGTCATTGGGCAAAAGCAACTGTGGTAGAAGTGGGGTCACTTCGATGCAGGGAAAGAACTGATTTAGTACAAAACAAATTCTTAAAACGTCCCAAAGTCAAAAATCCTCTGTAAGTTGGTTGCTCTATTACTTGCACAAGCATTTTGACTGGGTCCATTTCCACTGTGCTGGATGATTAATGTGGTTGATTTTCCTGTGCACACAATAGCAATGCTGTGTCCAGCACAGGTCTCTGTAGTATTCAGTGGTATTTGTGATATAACACTGTGTGAATAACCCACATTTATTGAAAATGTATTTATTTATAAAGCTTTTAACTTTCTCTGTGGACTAGCTGTTGCCCAAAGATAAAGCTTTTCTTGTTAATTGAAACAGCTTCGTTGCCTGTGACCAAACTATTAAGTACGAGCTGGTTTGCAGTGATCAGAACTGATTAAAATAAAGGATGGAAGTTATGTTATTTTTACTACTGATGATGTGGTTACAGAGGTTTAGATCAAATTAAACAGAGGATAAAATTTGCCAGTGATTGAATTAAATGGAAGGCTCTGTAAATATGAAGACGGAGGTTTGTTGTCTCCCTTGTGCTTTTAAACCTATGGCTATTTTTAAACCTTTTTTTATTCCACTATGCAAATCCTGAGGCACACTGTGAAAACCAGCCTTCCACTCTGCCTAATAAACTGACGAAGGAAACTTCTTCGTTGGTGCCTCTGCTTGCAGCTCTACCAGCAGCTGTTTCCTGTTTATTAAGACTAATGCTACACCTGATGGCATCCATTTCCAGTGATGATTTGGTCGGGAGGGGTTGGTTTCTCTTGTAATGCTCACAAATTTTCTTCTGTGGATAAATTTCTTGAGCATCACAATATGTACAGCAACATATACGATGCTGTATTTAAGTACTTTCTAAGCACACACCCCATGGACCACCAGTGCAGTTCTGAGTGGGTGTGTTATTTGGGAAGAAGCCATGGGGCAAGTCCTCTGTTCTGACACACCTGGTGGCAGTGCCCTCTCCCAAGCTTCCTTGGCATTGAATGCCATGTCTACAGTTTCAGGGATGTTCAGTACAGTTCAGATAAATAACCCATCAAATGGCTATCATTTACAAAATACACTATGTTCATCTTAAGTTTTGTTAATGTAATGAAGTGGTTTTCAGTTCTGGTGTGCCTCCTGTATCGGAAATGGTGAAGGAATTTGAGTAGCTCTGGCTGTTCTTGTCCTGATGATTTGATCGTGCATTTTTGCCTCTTTATTGAGAATGTGGCTTTTTCTGTCTCTTTTTTTTTTTTAATCAAAAGTCCTAACAAAATCAATAGGGCTTACAGAAGAGAGAAATACAAATCAGAACTAAAAGAACCTCTAGTTTATTAGGTTTTTAATTAAACATGATGAACACATTTTAAATAACACAAAGGCCTCGGGCTGAGCTGCATCTAATCGAAACAGATTAAGTCACCCGTCCACACTTGGGTAGTTATTAATTCTGTTTACTTATGCATGCTAGCTACAGGCAGGGTTCACTGCTGCTGTGTTGCAGTTTATTGCACAGGGATGCTTTTGCTGCATGGAATTGTGCTCCTAATTAGCATTCAGATGTTGATTATGAGGAACACTGGCAAGGCTAATGGAACCATCTTTGAAATTCAGGGCTGTGTCTTCCAAAGTTAAAGATAATCTGGGTGAAACAGTCGTTTTGCATTATTTCTTGAACACTTCCTCCTTTTTCCTCTACATTTAGTCCCATCTTTTCAGAGCTGTTTAATTCTCAAAAAGAAATTCTTAAGTATTTCTTGGGAAGAAGGTTTTTGGGGTTTTTTTTTTGTTTAGTTGGTTTTTTTTTTTACTTCTACATCTCCATGCAGAACTGTCGATGACACACTGTGATGTCCTTGATAACTAGCTTTTATCATGAAATATGCTGCCCTTTAAATATTTTACATTGCTTTTGATGTAGAGTAGTTGAGGTAAACAACCTAGATTCAAACAACCTCTTAAATTTATGTGGAGGGATAGTTAATCCTTGCTGGTGATAAACCTTAATTGGCCATGTATGTGGATTTACAAGTTCATAAATTTTAAAATATCCACACCTGGCTTCAGCATAAAGCTCATTTGTCCTAAAATACAAGTGGAGATCCTTCTGCCAAAAATGATAAGATACAGCAAACCCATTTCCTAACGTGTCTGCAAGTATTTGTAATCAGTCTAGCTGGTCAAGAAATTACTTCTGCAAAAACCACATACTTATTTGCTTGGCTTCTTTGCCTGGAATCATCTGCAAATGCCTCTCATCTGCCCTTTTTGGAGTATCTGCTCATGAAAACATTGTTTTCATGGCTCACTCCTTTGAAGCCAGGCTTTTCAGATACGCTGGAAGACAGAGCTGCTTACTGGGGCAAAAATACCATGAATTTTATTTACTCTTTATATGGCAGCTATCGAAAATGTAATTCATAGCAAAATTGAAAGAGAGCCTCTGGAATAGTCAGGGGGTGGTGGTGGAAAATCATCAAGGGATATCTGAAAAGGAGGTTGGCATTGCAGGCTGTGTGTGAGCACTCGCGTGGGCTTAGAAGGTTAAGGTATCACTTACTGCTTCGCTTTAATTTTTTATCCACAAAAAAGTAAACATTTACAGCTTCACAGTAGAGTGACAGTTTCTGCTAAATTAACGTTTTCTGGACTTTAGAAAACAAGCCATCTGATGCTATTCGCAAGTGTGTTAATCAGTAACAGTTGAAAATTAATTGAGCATTGAGAGGAAAAAAATCTCAGACCACCAAACACAAATTGCTGTGGTCTAGAGGACCTTGACTTGAAGAAAAGTAAGTATGATTTTAGTTCCAAAAAGATTGTACAGTCCTCCCTTAGCTTATTCTAAGGAGTTTAAAAGAACCATCAGGCCTTGCAGTAAAAAGTAACCTTTGAAGGCTGAAACTATTCTGCTTGGAGGAAAAAAGTTACTATTTAAAAGTTGCATAAAATTCAGTTATTTAGCAGTTGACAGGCTTACAAAATGATAAGGTGTGGTACAGCTAGAAAATACAAGGTGTAATATGGCTATAAAAGGTGAATTTAGTTTAAACACAGGTTTCTAGACAAAAGATAACAATCTTTTTGGTTGTGATTAACTTGCATCAGTCTTTGATCCAAGCCCTTGTTTAAAAGGATCAATATTGCACATACAGCACTGAGTTTATTGTCAAGTCCTTTCGGAAATAAGACAGTGAATTAAAAATCAATTATACGTGCAGAAAAGTTTGTGTAGGGCAATCAATTTTGTCCTTTTAGTTTGCAGAAAGATTCCATTGTTTAACCAGCTGTGAAAAGGAATGAATTTTAAAAGCCTCCAGCAAATGAGATAGCCTGAATGGGGTGGGGGGAGTTGATTAGAAAAAAAAAATAAAATTATTTCAGCATTTCATGTTCAGCAAAGGCTGCCTTCAGGGATAAATCTATAAATCCTGTCAGTGACCTTGGCTTCAAAATGGGTGATTTCACTGCTTTTGCTAATCTTGATCTTTCCACAGCTGCCAGATAAGTTAGTCTTTTCTTAACAATATAATTTTTTTTTATTTGCTTTGTTTAACCGCCATATGTTTCTTGATTCATCGTCTTTCTGCCTTCGTGTGGTATATTTTTATCTATTAAGCACTTACCATATTGCTGATCCCCAAAAATAATACAACAAATATTTATACTGGCCAGTTGCCACGGCTTAGAGGGCTATTTCTGTGCGGGGACGGACGGGAAGCTAAACTCTAAACTCAAAGTTTAACTCCAGTATAAACTACGTAATTTGTAGGTGCTTTCAGAAGCTGGTGGTGTGTTTTGTTCTCCAGAGAAGGGTTTGTGATCGAGGCAGAAGCACATCTACACAGTTCACTGTTGCCAAGGGGAAAGAATCCCTGCTTGAAAGATTAATAAATACGACAGCAGTTGATTGTTGAAACCATGTTTTTCATCTCATTTTCAAGGGCATCTTAAAAATGGAGATCACTTGCACTTCCTGGCATTCTCGATCATCTTTCTGTGTTCATTTAAAAATGAGAACAAGGCGCTGAGGGACTTGAGAGATTGCATTCCTTCTCCCATAGGGCAAGGTGGTTATTTTATAAATGAAGAGGGCCAAAAAAGCTATCCTTCCCAGTTTCTTAGCAACAGAGCTGGAGTCAGTTTTAATGTTCGTGTATATCTTACAAGTTCTATGTATAGCAGCCCGAGCTGTGTGGCTCAGCACTATTGCAGCTGAAACAAAGGCTATTCACCCTGCCTTGTGCAGGGGAGGAAAATAAACCAAGCGTGCTAATGCGCAGCATGGACACGTCTGTCTCTCCTCCTCCTCCCCATCAGATGATGTTCTGGCCAGAGACACAGCTACAGTCTTCAGTAAGCTCACCTCTTAGTCAGATTTGATCTCCTACGAGGTCCGGATTGGGGTTTAAACACAGTCCTGTGCCCCGTTCTTCTCCAAAAGGAAACTGAGTCAGGTCATTGCCACAGTAAGAGCATCCGGAGAGTGCAGGGATTGTCACAATTTGGGAGTTTCTAGGGTTAATGCTTTTCCCGAAGCCAGCAGAAGCGAGTGAGTGACTGGAAGGGTTCACAGTAAAACTTTTTCTGCCCTGTATCTGTCTTTTTAGGGGAAGAACTCTTTAATGTCAGAAAGACTCTTTGTAGTAAAGCTGTCGTGCTTACACCTCACTGACCTATTTACTCTCCACTTCTTTGTACATAACTTAATTTCCGAATTCTGATCTTTTTTTATAAAGATAATCCGTATTTGTTAATACTATGATTGACTTTTAAAAGACCGATAGTGTTAATTAAGATACGTTTCAGAGTTTCCTTCCCATTCTGAATACAAATGTATTAAATGGCCTTAGATAGGTTTCTGACTTGTGCTCCTTGGCGTTTGTTATCCCAGCAGCCCAACATCTGGGATTGTATGAGTTAATGCTCTTGAAAGCAATTTTATAATTTCAGTATGAGAAATATTGGTTAGCTATCTGTTTTCACAAGTTTTTTGTTTGAAACACTATAAGTAGTGTAATTGAAACTAAGGTTTATCTTTTCTAATGGTTAAGGAGGGACGAGTAATCATAGCAAGTTCTTGGTTTGATTTCACGTTATTGCAATAGTCCTATCATTTCAGTAGTTTGGTTGAATTTTATCTGTCTTGCAGATGTTAGTCCACAGGATCCCTATCTCCTTAATATCTAAAGGTACAATTATAATAGAGTGATAAATAACGGTGAAGTACTTTGGTATTTTTCAGTGTTAAGTGTATGATGGAAATCTCCACCGTCTCTCCAAGTAATTTTGGCTTAGTCTAAACTGGTATAGGTAAAAGTGTGTTGTTTTGGAATGCTTGTGTTGGGATTATACTTTATTAAACTCATAGAGCCCAGGAATGGATTACTTGATGTGGCAAATCAATATTGTATTTTAAAAGAGTCATTTGCCTTACAAACCATAGGGAATGGCAATTTGGCATTAACAAGATTTGCTTTACAAACACAAAAAAACAGCTAAAACAAAGCAAGTTCAGAGACAAATTACTCTTTTCTCCAACTTGGTAAGATGACATTTGATTTTTGATTTATTTATTTATTTTTTTTTTTAAATTTTCCTCCTACAAGTTTTTCCTACTGATAGTTTGAATCTCTTAGCTTTGCCTTCCATTCTGCGTGGACACGGATGGGGGCAATTCCCAAGCTGCAGCTGTAGAGGGTGTTGGTAAAAGAGGTCCAAGGATGAGCAGAAGTGGGACCAAGAGAGAGTATTTTCCTCAGGACACAGGAGGACATGGAGCTCAGCCTGTGCCTCCCTGCCTGGTCGGGCACACACAGCGGGTTCTCCATCATGGTGCTGTGGTTGCTCTTCATAAGGGATCGTTGTTGCCACGGCAGCGTTTCCTGGCAGCAGTGATGCTCCGTGGAGAACAGGCAGAGGCTGTGGTGCTTTTTTGGCCAAGCCAGGAATATGAAAGAAAGCAAACTTCTTCTCTGGTATCAAATGGTAACTGATTTTAAATAACTCTTTAGGTTCCTAGGTCTCTCCCCAGCATCTCCAGGCAATGAAAGCTAAAAAGTTTGAGTGGGGAGAGGAAGAACAGTGAAGTTTGCCACCTGGCTCGAGGAGTGTGAGAGGACTAAAATGTGCCATCTCAGAAAGCTTTAGTACAATGAAGATTATATTTTAAATAAGGCTATATTCGCAGCATTCTTGCTTGAAACTCTTAATGTTGGAAAAGGCTCCTTTTAAACAAGTACTTATGTACAAGTAATTATGGGGAAAAAAGACTTCTCCCAAACATTTCAAATGTCACTAGATACCCTGTGGTTCTGCCTCACAGCTTATCCGAGACTTATGTAGTAAGGCCCAGTGGCCACTGCAGCAGAAAAAGGCAAAAAGCTTCTTCAAATTGGTATAGTGACATAATTCTTATTTAAGAAACTTTGATTTCTGTCACAATATGGATGCTCTATGTGCTTTACTGCTCAGAACTTACATTTCTTGTGCAAGCATAAGCAGTATGAATGCCAAAATACACCTCATTTGCAAGTTCTGTTTGCATGATAAATTTTATTTTTCTAATCTTCCCTATCAACAGCACCAATTTTTTTTTTTTAATCGTTCGGATGACATAAAAATGCATTTTAATGAAGCAAATTATATAGCTTTGTCTCCTTTTGTGTATAAACGGGGCGGCCATATTCAATTAGGCTGAAAAATGATCATTTGTTCTATTACAGGCTGTAACAGAGCGAGTGAAGAAACTGTGATCCATCACCAGTTGCTCAGCTTGGTGTTAGTTAAATCACTTGCCGTTCTCTCGGTGGCTCCGAATCCTCTGTGGGCGCCATTATTTAATTTAAGTTTGTGGAGGTGTCACTTGTTTGATAATAGGCTGCTTCTGTAGTAGACGCACAGTGACTAAATATTAATCATTTTTTGCATCCATCCAAGATTCCTAATTAGTTACGAGGGTAACGGTGCCAGTAAAGCTAATGATTATACTGCCATAAAAAGAATTTGACAGCAAATAAGGACCGGATCCAGAGAGATCCTCGGTACCTGCTGGTGCTAGAGCAGAGAACGCTGAATTTCTGAGCTGCTGACATAGAAACTGAGGGGTTTCCGTGGGGTGGGAGGTGGGTTGTGTTGATCAGTGCTCACGAGGGTGTGTTTAAAAACCACTCCTGTGTGTTCCTCCTCCAGCGTTGCTGTTGTGCTTTTGTGCGCCCTGTGGTTTTGAATAGATTGTGGTAAAGGCTCAAAGTGCACGTAGCTCCTGGGTTTGTGGTTTTGCTTCAGCTTTTTACTGGCCTCTTGATATCTCACTTGTTTCCCTGTCCACTTCTACGTGATCCGCTGTGGTTTTTTTTCTTCTTCTTCTTTATTCCTTTCCTTCCTTTCCTCCTCCCCCTCAGATTTATATAGCTTTTAGGCTACATGGGGAGATTGATCAGACAGGGGCTTATGCATTTAGAGGAGCTAATAAATAAGCATCACAGCGTATTACCCGCCACTGCACTGGAATAACTTCAAACACTCAAATCAAAGATTCCATTTGTTACAAATTGGGGAAGGCAAAAGAGGGCACCTCTGTTTTATTAGGGTGCATATTTCATTTATCTGTTACGGAAGATACTGGCCAGCTCTACGTGTCTGGGGAGGTAATTCCAGTCTCAGCACCACTTCCCCCTCCCCTCCCTCCCCCCAAATATCTACCTTTCAGGGTTCCTCTGCCAGTGTTCACCTTTCAGACATACATTTCTGGCCCTTTGCTATCAATTATTTTTTTATTTCTTATTTGTGAGTCTGGTTTTTTTTTCATGTTTGGCACTGTTTCTCTCCTCCCACCTCCCTGCTTAGTAGCTGTTTATATTCAGAGTCCCTTACCCAAAAGAAAAGGGAACTTATAAAGCTTCTGATTCTTTTTAAAATGACTTCTCTATGTTACTGTATCACTGTATGAGCCAGCATCTTCCTCAGTAATTGGATGGTTGCGTTGCAGAAAATTCACGTTACTGAATGAATTCATGTTGGTGCTCTTTATTATGTTCTGATTCTTGTAACTCTAAGGCTATGTAGACAACATTTAATTGGCCATCAGTCATAGTCCTGCAAAAAGGTTAGGCCTTTTTACTTCCTTATTTAGGAGAAGGCTGCATTACATGATTTCAGCAGGGGGTCTTGGAAATTGGAGGTTAACGTTACCGCTCCTCCGAGGAGCTGCTGCATTGCTGGCTCAGACTGCGCCACGCAACCAAAGTAAAGAATTCATTAACTTACTTGAATGCCAGATTTGGGTGTTCACTTCTTATAGAAATGTCAAAGGATGTGTGTCTGTAAGTATTTGTTCAAGGTATTCCGATACTGCGTCATCTTAGGTGAAAATGGGAATTAATGACTTTTTGTTTTTCAGTAACTAAATAGTTAAAAACCGTTCAAACACATCGCTGAGGCACATCACCTATTTTTCTTGTAAACAACTTGGCAGGATGAAGAGCTGCTGTCACAGGAGGAAGTTTGCTTTGCTTTGTGCTTGATAGAGGAAAGGTCTCTCACCGAGGCTGCGTCTCAGCCTGGAATTTGATTTTTGTCATCACTAATATTTCTTACATCCAGATTTGCGCTCTCGGGTATTTCTTGACTACGCTGCAGTCGGTGGCAGAGTGATCCCGAGGGAAATTGGGGAAGTTTGCAGAGGTTGCCTGATGTCATTTCAGGAAGGGTCACAAACTGGAGTTTGTATCTTGGTGCTTGAGCTCAACCTGGGCGCTGCTGCCGTCAACAGCCCTGCTGTTTAATTATTTACTTGGCCAAGTCACCTACAGAAATATATTTCCTCTCTATATGGATAATTTCCTTGGGGATTCTTGCCACCATTTTGTCTCATTATTCTTGGGATTTGTTCATTGCTCTTGAAGTGGTTTTATTTGTTTCCTTATGTCATTTGCATAAAGCCACTGTTTGAAGGCAGAAATAGTCTCCAGAATAATTGACAATAATGGTTGAAATCCCAGTGGAGCAATATTTCTGCAATAGGGAACTTCCACTAGAAATACTCTGTTTGAGTCTTTAAAGGATTACACAGAGTATTTCAAGTAGTCTGAGCGCTGCTTTTCTGTGCAATTTTACAAATTGACTGAAAGGACCAAAAAAAAAAAAATGTTGTGGTGAAAGAGAACAACTTTGGGCTTGTGTAATAGTGTTAAACTTGAGTAAACGGGAGTCTATTTTCAGAACTCCCATGTTCTGTGTAACAAAAAGTAAAATTTTCTGGGGGAAAAGATAGGGGAAGATGGAAATGTTCTGATGTTTAAGGAAAAGAGCTCAAGTGGAAGCTTGTTTTCTGTTCATTATTAGCCCTTGTGGGCTGCTGATGCCGAACTGCGGCTGGTGGGTGGGGGCTGGTGTTCACCCACCCGTGGTATTGCCTAGAACGGGCATTGTAGTATCAACGATTTCATGGAGATCAGCTTTGTGGGAGCACGAGCAGAGTGGTGTTCCCTACGGTATTGTAAGTTGAGTAAAAATTCTCTTGTTAAGAAAAACAGGATGAGGAGAATGAAATTCAGAGGGAGGCTTAATACAGGATATTTTCCTTTTTGCTTGTGTCTGCCCAGTAAAGGTGAGGATCCATAAGGAGCATCTTGAGCCCCGTGGAAGACACTCTACGTTCTGATATTGGCATTATTCAAGGAAATATTCATAACTTAGCGCACTGGCATCGCAGCTTTTGGTACAGATACTTGAGATTCAGACTATGTCAGGAAAAAGAAAGGTTAATATTTCAAATTGATGCATGACAACCATTCCTTGGGAGGAAAGGTGGTCCAGCAGGGCAGTGCTTATATTCCACAAGTGCTGCTCTTCTGCTTTGGTTCATATTGCATGTGTTGCTTTACATGTATCTTTATCTCTGCTTTTGGATTCTACACTTTGACTGGTTTTATCCCATTCAAAAAACCAACAACAATTGGAACTATGAGCAATTTTTTAGGAAATGCATTTTTACCGAGTCTGGGTGAGGATGAGTCAGAGAAATAGCTTTTTTAACTTGAAGTTTGCAGGTTAAGAGCTGAATTTCTACTACTTGTCCTATATTGAAGGGAGGGCCTTCCGGATGTCACATGGGAAAAGAAGTATGTACTTGAAACGGAACATTTTGTCCAACTTTTTACTTGCTCTTTAGTTTTGATGTATAAGAAGGCTTTTTGTATATTAGCATTTTAACAGCAGTTTAAAATAACAATCAGAAATGAATCTCTTTGTGTACAGAAACAGGCAATCTGAAGTCTAATCAAAAGCTTTCTGTTGTCTCTTGGCAGCAACATATTGTTTTGCTTCTCTGGGTCACAATGGGCCAGACCTTTGTTCTCTTTAACTCTTCAAATGCATCTTTAAGGAATCATTTGTGTAAAAACACACTCAAGTCATTTTAGCTTTGCTTGCAGCGCTGGGAAACTGTTGATGGTGGGAGACAACAATCTACAGATAATGTTGTACAAATAGAAAGCTCTTTTTTAGTTAATGAAGGCAGTCTCCAGTTGGGTTTTTAAGGTTTGTGCCCGGAGAAGGGGACAGTCTTAGACTCACTGTGAGAAACCTGGTTTATGGACATGTGGAAAGTGATTGTTTTCTGAAGATCATGGAAGAGCGTGAGTCTCGGGGGGGGCTTTGTGAGCAGCTGGAGCGTTGCACACATCTGGATTTGCCTGTGATCCCTATGGAGGTGGACCCTTAGTGCCTGTCAGCAGAAGGTCTGTTGTGGGCACTTAAATATAAAGGTGGGCAAGTTGGCCAACTGAGTTTCTTGCTGGTGAAAATGATTAAGTTTAGTAGAATAAGGGAATGCTTGCCCGTGTGTGCAATTTAATTGCCTTCTGCATGTCTGCTAGAGGAGAGGTATGAGAGTCCTGAGGGACTATGCCTTTCCAGCCTCCTGGAGCTTCAGGACTTGTTGCTTCTTGGCAGATCTTCTGCAGCTGGGCCCTCTGTCGCTGTGCCCCAAGGGGTGAGGTCTACAGACCTGATGTGGAAAAATGTATGCTGCCTCTGCCCACTCTTTCTCGATTAGAGGAAAGCAAACTGCAAACTGAGCATCTTCAGACTAGAGTGCTCATCTGTCCCTGCCTCTTCTTGCTGCTGGAATGTGGGACCAGCAACTGCTGCAGTGTTACGATGGATAATAATGCTCCTAATAATCCACCGATTGTTTTTCTGAAGAGCCAAGGTTGTTTATCAAATACCCCTTCCAGAGCTCAGGAAAAGTCAAGTCAGGTTTTGGTTTTGGTTTTTGGTTGTGTGGTTTTTTTTTTTTTCCTCCTGCTGCTGCTTTAATATCCAGCCTTTTTTTGATGTGTGCATCAGCTTCTGATGTGCCACTGCAGGCTGTTCTTAGATCAGGTTTCTTGGCGTGCTGTTGACTTTATCTCGTTTACCGGATCACATTTCTGTTGCCATACGCTGTGTGATCGCAGCCTCCCCGCAGCTTTTGAACAATTAGTAATTGAGCAGGAAGTGTGTGTTCATTACAATAGCCTTTTGATTTTGATTTCACAATCACGCCGTGTTTCGCGCAGCGCGGAGGCGGGGGAGGAGGAGGCACTTCTCCCAAACACGGGAGGGAGGGGGGGTGGGTTATTTTTTTTTTTTTTTTTTTTTTT
>BJBW01000210.1:177763-332549 GCA_004320125.1 Scolopax mira
GAGCGTTCCCGTGGGGGGGGTGGTGGAGACGGACGGACGGACGGACAGAGAGCCGGACGGACGAGGCTGGAGGGGGGGTGCCCGGCGATCCAGGCCGCCTTTTGCGGCGCGCCCCGCGGGTTCCGCGCCGCCCAGCCCCGCCGCGATCACATGCTGGGCGGCCGCCGCCTCCCGCCCGGCCCCTCCGCTCCGCTCCGCGCAGCTCCGCTCGCCTCCGCCGCTCGCCCCGCACCCCGGCCACCCGCCATCGCCGCGGGGCGAGAGGAGGAGGAGGAGGAGGAAGCGCCTCGGCGTGGCGAGCAACCGCGGACCGCTGCGAGCCACCGAAGGGAGCGGCGGCGGGGAAGGCGGTCGGTTTTTTTTTTGGGGGGGGGGGGGAGTGGTGGGGGGGGGGGGGGGGGGGGGGGGGGGGGGGTGGTTATTCCGCTGAAAAAGCGGGGAGGGCGAGTGCGGAGGGGCCGGCGGCTGGTAGAGCTCCTTAACCCCTGCGGCACCGCCGCCCCGCAGCCACTTTCTGCCCCGCAAACCGGCGTTGCGGATTTTCCCTTCGCCCGCCGCTTCCGAGTTGAGAAAACCGAGCTGGGGAGAGCCGTGCGGCTGAACGCCGGCTCCTTCCGAGAAGAACCGACTCCGGTACTGACTTTTTTTTTTCTTTTTTCCTTTTTTTAAAGCTTCAAACGTTGGAAGTTTGACGTAGAAGGGAATGTGGCTTGAATTTTTCGGTATCTTTTCAAAGCCTTTTTTCCCCCGCCTGTTTGGGGTTGCTGGGTAGATGTATGTTTTCTTCTGTCGACAGTGCTTAAGCGAAGAACATTGTTTGCCTGTTGTGCTGATTAAGAAGAAATTTTTTTTAATTTTTTTTTTTTTTTTTTTACTTCTGCTGACATATTATTTTTGTTATCTTTTATCGCAGAAACGTTTTATTAAGGGGTTGAGGCAGTACGGCAAGAACTTCTTCAGGATCCGAAAGGAGTTGCTTCCGAATAAGGAGACGGTAAGTACATTCGGACTTTATGTAATTTACTTCTTTTTTTTTTTTTTTTTCCTTGCTGGTTTAGTGTTTGATCTTACGAAACTTCTTTCCTTTTCACCCTGAACTGAATTCTCTTTGGGTAAATGGAAGAGAAATCCGCAGCCGGAAAAAGGCAGCTGTAATTTTTTTTTTTTAGTGCAGTTTTTAGGTCTTACGGTGTGTGAAAGATGTTACATAAAATAGTCGTCGTTGCTGGACGGAGTCACGGAGGTTGGATGGAGTGTATTTATGGAGAGCAAATCTAATTTTAAATTCTGACATTATGACGGGATAATACATTTATTTATGTCACCCAGTTGGGCTCAAATGGCAGCGGGTAATTAAAGAAAGCCTAAAACAAAACAAAATCTAATTGAATCTGGAAGGCTGAGGTATGTGCCTGCTGCTCCTAGGACCTGTTTAACCCTTTGCGTTCCTGAGACTCTGGACAGCAAGTGTGGAACTTCAGGTTGGGAATTGATCCGTGGCTCATTACTCTGAACTTCCTAAAGCTGATCCAGCTGCCGTTCTGCTGAAAATCCTGGCAAGTGCTTGGAAGGGAGATGGGCAGGGAGGAGTGAGTGACTCCTTCAAAGGAAAGAGGGTTTGGGAAGCCTTGGGAATCTAGTTACTTTTCCATTAGTCCTAATTGCCAAGCTTCTCTAGAAGCTTCGGTTTCTGTTCTGCAGGTGTCATTTAACTGCTGGGAGGGTGGTTTTGGAAAGCACTTTTCATGTTTATTCTGAATTTCAAAGGAAGGTAACTCAATGAAAATTGAGTTAAGACTATTTTCTAACAATGTGTTAATGATCTGGAGAATATTTATTTAAAGTACAACCGGTTGTTTAGACTTTTGTGCGTGTGGAATGTGAACCTTTAGCGGGGAAGAACAGTAAAAATATTTTAAAACCTGTCACTTACTGTAGGACATTTCCAGTCTGTTCTGAGATGTTCCTGTGAGAAGATGCTGTGGTATCACAATCTTCCCTGGGTAAATAGTAACACCACAGAGGTCAAATAGAAAGGAGAGGCTAAAGTGATTCCTGGAGAGCCTGGGTTGGTGTTTATGTTCACTGAGTCTATTGAGAGCGCTGGGAAAACTTAATTACTGATGGAGTGTAGGTAGGCTGGGCTTCAGTTTTCTGTTGGGTTTTAAGGCCTGAAGGCCCAGTGTTGGAAAGATGACAGCTTAGAAGGAATGCTGAAATAGTATCCTTCTTAGCAGCATCTAAAAATCCAGCACACAGGCAGCCTAAGCAGTCCTCGCTCTGCCCTTTACAGTGTCTCCTAGCAATGTACTGAGAACAAATTAGTGTTTCCTTTAGAAATTGGTTCTGCTGATGGTAAAGTTACCAAGAGGTAAAAGTACTCTCCTGAAGTCCAAATTGCAACAATTATGAATTATGCTTATAAATACAAAATGTGTCTGTGTGATAGAGAAAACCAGTTTGGAGAAGAAAGGAAAACTCCAGAAGTGAGGGAGGGGGGCAGGTGTCTGACCCTCTTGTACTGTTTGACTTGTGCGTTTGAACTGGGGTATCAGGCCTGAGGCTCTTTCTGAGAGTTTGGGAAGTTTGCACGTGGTGTGAAACTTTACGTAAGCTATCAGTTTTCAAGGGTTACATTTTTGGTTTATGAAGTTTTAATTTTTTATTGTAGAGAAGACTAAATACTAAGTTTGAGCAACTGGGAAGCCGTGTGTCGATGAGTTTGAGCAGGCTTTTTTAGCCTCAAGTGGTAACTGATCTACAGGTAACCTTTGACCTACAACGGATTGTTTAATCTCCGTTTCCTATTTTTGCCCACAGCTCTCACTTCTGCTTTCTTTTAATTCCCAATCTTTTTCAGACAAAATTTACAATAGTTTTGCTGTAGTGAGACCTGCAAAATGAAGGCAGCAGTAAACACTATTGGACTATCCAGTTTTGCTTTTCCTCCTTAAAGTGGGATAATGAATAATGTAAATTACAAGGCTGTGGAATTAATTTGTCTAGTTTTTTGGTTTTTTTTTTCATCAGCAGAATAATTTCAGATACTTTGCCTGATGGTTTTTCTGTTGCAGTGTGAAGTAACCCTCTAGCAATTCCAGAACAGCTAGAAAAAAAGGCCTTCTTTTCCTGTTTAGCCACCATATTAACATGAGGTGAAACTCTTAAAAATTATTATATGGGCACAAAAGCACTGAGGCAACTCCCGAGTTCTGCAAAAGCTACTTGGAAATGAGTCAGGGGCGTTCTTGAAGTGACTTGTCCTAAATGGAAACCAGGCTGTAGGTCAATACGTCCTGCACGTTTCTGCTTTATTAGTTTACTGAAGCCAGTGGGGAGGGGAGAGCCACGGGTTTTTGCCTCTCTGCAAAACCCTCTTAAAGTTAAATCTCCTTATTATCGTGCTTCTTGTATAATGTGTGCTTTTTCCAGACACTTATATTTATGCTGCTTTTGCTGGGGCAGAACTCTTTGAAATATCCCCTTAAACCCTGCGGTCGGAACATCGCAATAGTGGGAGATAAGTCATACAATAGAAACAGGGAATTGTTGTAGAGACCAGGCCTGTTTTATATTAAATCAAGCTGAGGCTACTGTACAGGAAGTCAGAATGTAGAGGTGAATATGACATTGTATTTCTTTTATGCTGTGAGGAGGTGTAGAGTGGCCGTGGTGAGAATTAGGCCACGCTGTACTGAGTTTTCCCAGGCATGTCCTATTTGAGCCCTGCCTTTGCTTTTTTTCTCTCCGTAGTTAATGTGCTATATCTTTTAAGAAAACCTTGTATTTGTCAACGTGTGTTTTTAACTAGTTCACCATCGTTTTTTCAGCATTTTTTTTGTTTCTTCTAAATAAATAACCAACAAGAAAAAGAAAACCCTTTATGAATGAAAATATTCACTGTATTTCAAAGCTGTGTGTTTGTGTAGGCCTTCCCTCTTCTAGTGTATTTCAGATTTCCAGTTTATTTCCAAGTTTAGGTTGGAGAGGGGCTCCCAGTGGGCACAAGTATAAACAGCTGTAGCATTTTTCTTCAAGCTTTTATAGGCAAGAGGCACAGGATCTAAACTCAGCTCTTATCTGAGCACGGCCTCTGCTGAAACGGGTCAAGGAAAGGCTGGATCAGGAAGTGTTAACCTTGGGATTCTCTGTAGAAAAAGGACCTCCATGTAGATGAGCTTGAATAAAACTTCCTTGGGTTTCCATTGAACTCTGTCTTAATTACATCTTCTGTTGCCATCTTTCTTCCTTTCCCCTTCCTCCTGAGTAGTTTTCTCTTAGTTATAGCAGGAGTTGAATGGCACAGTTGGTGAAGTGTCTCGCTCTCGTTGGGTTCGTGCTCAGCAGCGCTTTTGATTCATCTGCACGGCAAGCTGAGAAGCAAATTTTGGAGGCACTTACATGATAGGAACAGTTTTCATTAATAACTTCCATTTAAATTCATATGTTGTGAGAATGCAAGGTACACAGCTGGAAAGGAGATTTCTTAAGTATCTGATTTGGCTTTCAGTGTGATCCCACCCCGTTTTGGGTCAATTGGTTAAAACTTTGTGATAATACAGGATTTTCAAAGTATTTAAAATTCTCCTGCTCTGGGTTCTTTAGGTGATTACACTGAGCTACTTGAATTTGAGAGTTTAGAAGCACCGGAATTGTGATAGGCCTGAGATAAACGTACATAAATGCCTACAAGGTTGGGGATTGTCTCATTGTGTTCTTGTAAAGAGCTTAACTCCATGTTGGTGACATGGAAAAGGTAAATAGAAGCCTGGAGTGAAGGTGAGCTCGTGCAGAGCCATGCTGTGAGTCCGGGCAGGAGGAGGAGGCCAAGTCATGGCGTGAACTTGCTCAGATTGAGAGCAGGCTCCTCTTCCCTTCAGCCCACCCTCTTGCTGATCACTCGGAAATGGTTGTGGGAGCTTTGGTGAGGATGCACCTTCAATTTGCCTGGACTATTTAAGGTTGTGTCCCCAGAAGAAGCAGATTTATTTTATGTCAGGTGTGTTGTCTGACCAGTGGAACTCAAACTCCTTGTGCCACTGGAAATGGAGGGGGATGTGTGTGATTAGTGTGTGTTGTGTCATTAGAGAGCCAAGGGCCTATGCTGCAGTTGAATTGGGGGGTTGGAAACACTGTGTCTTCCACAGAAATAGGCTCAGGCACCTTTGGCCTTTTCTTAAAACTGGGGATGACACCTTTGTGAATGAGTTGAGGTTCTGGAATGCTCCTACTGTGTTCTTACAGAATGATAGAATCCTCTAGGTTGGAAAGGACCTTTTTAGATCATCAAGTCCAACCATCAATTTAACACTGCCAAGGCCACCCCTGAACCATGCCCCTCAGCACCAGGTTTGCCTGGCTTTTAAATACCTCCAGCAGTGGTGATTCCACCACTTCCCTAGGCAGCCTGTTCCAATGGTTGACAACCCTTTCGGTGGATAAATTTTTCCTAATATTCGATCTATACCTCCCCTGGCACAACTTGAGGCCATTTCCTTATGTCCTCTTGCTTGTTACTTGGGAGAAGAGCCTAATCCCCACCTCACTACCAGGGAAGGCTGATGGTCAGTGACTGTGACCATGGTCTAATTCTTTGCTTGTCTTTTTTTCTGGTTGTCTAATGCTCCTCAGTAAGCCTTGCAGAGCTGCTCGCTTAGTGAGAAGTCTAAAAAGATCTCCACAGTGGATCTTTGTGGAGATGCAGACTTTGGTCTAATTTTGTTTTGAATTTCCCTATTGAGCACGTGGGTACCTTTGGTGTGTGTGATTTTGGTTTGGCTGCTTAGCGAGAAATGACGGAGCGCAACCAAAAGGTCTTGCCTCCAGGTGGATGCTTGTGTATTTAGCTTTAAAACAGTGTAAATATAAGTCATGAATATCAGCTGTTTTCTTTAGACCAAAATATCTGCGATATACTGGATTGATGTGCGTAAGAACTAAATATGTATCACTTTCTGTATCAAAAATGTTCTCTCTTCTGATAGTAAAATCCTTCTTTCCAAATTGAATGCTGTTGGGACTTACCTCAGACTAAATAAGCTGGGCTCTGTTAATGTTAGGAGACAAAAACGAGTGCCGTGTGAGCTTTCAGCACAAACTTCTGTTTAATTTCAGATTGGGGTTTAGATAAACAATTTTATTCTTGCCTCATTAATGCTTCATCTTGTGTTACATAATATACAATATTGGCTTCCTGAGTAGCTCTTAAATAGAGTGCAAACGTGTGGTAGCTGAAAGGTCACTGCAGTTGCCATGTGTGCGGGCTGGCGAGGTGTTTGTCCTCTCCGAGGACAGGCTGTGTGCTCTTGGTGTCAACAAACAGCCTCAGTAATATTTGTGCAGGATTCTCCTGAGCATGGCAAAGGTAAAGATTCTCCCTTGACATAATTGTTCAAATAGCAGTTTTCCTTTGATCAAAAGAGGGGGATAATTAGGCAAATGTGTTTTGGTCTGTTAGTATAAAGCGATGAGTTAGTCCTACATTTGCTTTTTAATATTTGCATTTAGGGGTATAACTTATTTGTACCAATAGCTGGGTCTGGGTCTGTGGCAGGGGCATTATCATTGCTCTCCTCTCCCAAAGGAAATATCTTTTATTTGATGGTCTATTCCCCTAATGATGGCATATTAATGCATTGTATAGTCAAGGCATGTTATTTCCTTGTCTTTACTGCAGGAGTGCTCAGAAAAGGACGAGCTCTGTAAGCCTTTTCTGTTTGAAAGCTGAACCTTTTTCCTTAATAACTTGTTCTAGCCCAGATGCAGTCAGAGCTGAAATTTTCCATTAGAGTTTGAAGCGACTGCCAACATAAACAGCCACTGCTTTTCATTTCATCTCTGCTCGCTGCTGCTCGTGCTTCCACTGCATGGATATTACAGTTGGAGGGTTTTGTTCTTGTTAAGGCAGGGACTATGGGTTTCATGTTTTAAAAATGATAGCCTGAGCCTTTTTTTTTTCCTTAAGTCATAGCAGGTACCCTACTGGGCTCCAGTCCATTTTGAAAAACAGGCAGAAACATCAGTTGGTTGTTTTTCCTGTGTAAGTGAAACCATTGATTCATTTGCTTAACAAACTCTTCTCTGGGGAGCATTTTGGCCTTTTTTTGGGGGGTTTTCTTTTTTCTTTTTTTTTTTTTTTTGAGCGTGGCTACCTTTCTTAGCTGGTTGAAGAACACTAAATTAATATGTTTGGCTTTAAGGTAAAGCAGTGTACTGAGGCGGCGTACAGTAATTCAGTTCATGCTTCTCACCAGGAGCAGAAAAAGTAAGCCAAAGAATTTAATGAAATGCTGAGCTCATAGGAGCTGAGCTCAGATGGAGATATTCCTAAATTTAAGCAGCCCTGAGCTGAAAGCTGTTCACAAAGCTCAGATCATCTGTAAGGGATGTTCGATAGATGTGTTCGCTGTCATTTAGCTTGTTTTTCAAAGTTTAACTGTTAAACCTATTGCAAATGTCATCACTTTCTTGGATAATAAACCAGAAGGTTTGGAAAGGTCTTTAAAGAGACGTAAAAGGTTTAACTCTAGTGTGCACCATGTCCTCTTCATCTCTAAAAGGCCTTGCAGGTGAGCGGAGCTGCCGGCTGCGTTCACTGGACAAGCTTGGGCCATGGTTGATGGTTTATATATCACATGGGTTCCTTTTGTTTGGGTTTCCTGAGTTTCTACTTCCGACTTAATGTATCCTGAAGGTATATATTGCTTAGCTCTTGAACCCGTGCTCTGTGGCTGCCTGTTTCCATTGATTGTTTGCTTTCAGGGCCCGGTGCCACCAGTGTGTGGTCTGATGGATGACGATGGTTCGTCCTCCACAGACCAAAGTACCCTTTCACAGACCTGTGCGTCTCAACTCCAGCTGAAGCAACTAAAACCAAAGAAAGAAAGTACCTAATGTGCTTTGGGTTTGTTTGTTTGTTTGTTTTAAACCTCTTCAGCTTTCTCTTAAGAGAGTAAGATAATTCATTTTTAATTGTGTTATCTCACTGTTGTATTCTAAAGGTAATTTACCATGTCATCAACTCAATAACTGGGATGCTTCTTTGAGTTTCTTCCTAAAAAAACTTCATAGGTGAAAAGCATAAAACCAGAAGTTGTGTTCACTGTGCCAACTGGACTCTAGAATTGTGTTTAGCATGGATAATAAATTAGCTCTGCACTCGGGTGTTTGGGTTTTTTTATTTTATTACTATTTTACATTACAAGATTGAAGCCCATTGTTTATTTTTCCCTGAAGGTTTAGAGATAGGTAGGAGTAAAATATTGTTGCAAGCAAAAAAGGGCCATTAGGCAATTGCATTGAGCTCTGTCAGAGAGCCAAAAAGGACAATTTCTGCTTTGTAGTGAGAGGTCTGTAGCTGACCTAAGACCTAAGCCAAGATTATTCGGGAAGTTGACACAGTATTGTCTGAGTTTTCCTCCATAACTGAGACAACCCAGTCCTTCCCTGGCTCCTCATAGTTCTGTGACTCTGCATTTTCCTTACCTTCTCATTATAATTCACCATCTTAAGGTGTTTTGTTTATTTTCTTCTTGGGAATTCTCTTTTTTTGCATGGATGCTGAAGGGTCTGTGTGTCTCTGGTTAAAATGTTTTTGTTCGTCAACAGCTGTTTACTTTTATTCTGTATTTTTCTTTGTCTATGAGAAAAGGTAATAGCTTTTCTTCGTTTGTAGCAGTTGTGAGATCGTATTGAATATTCAGACGTGAATCCTAAGGTCGTATGAATCTCAGGTACATAAAATTGGTGTCTATTTGAGAATTTGTGCAGCTTATTTTCATGGCTGACTGTTCTATCCTGGCAAGTCATATAAGCAACAGTGATGTTTGTGGAATGTCTGGTCCTAGAACAGTGCTAATGTTATAAAGTTTGGGTAATTCCTTGAATAAATTAACCTGTATAATCCTTCCTGGTGTCTGACTTTTGAAATGCCTTAATAGAGAAATATTCTCCACGTGATGCTCTCTGTGGTACTGACACACAGACCCACAACCGATACCTGAGGATCTCATGGCCTTTAATGGCACACCTGATGTACAGCCCTGTTGGGTGTGGAATTGGAGTTTTTATAAGTTAAGAACTGAGTCAGAAAGGTGACTTGTTGGGAGGAAGCAACAGCCTCTGTGGCAAAGCAGGAGGATAAAACTTTGTGTCCTTTATAATTAATGTAGAAGTAGTGTCGTGCAAATCTCAACCTACAAGTACTCTATTTAATCTTTGAAAGATAAACATGAGTCAATGGCCTTGTTTTCTGGCAAGTTAAAGACTTCTGTTATGCATGGACATGGCATTTGCAGATTGTGGTGTCTGGTTTAGGGGGCACAGGGCTGAAGGGGACACCACCATGCAGGTCTCTTGGGAAGAGTAACACATCACTGCTGAGGATGTGCTTCAGGAGATGTCTGCCTGCTGTGGTAATGCTAAATTTAAAAAACTCCTGTATGGAGCAGACAAAAGAATTTCTTTTTGAAAAGGTTTTTAGAAAGGGAGGGAGATGGGGAGACAAGTGGTTTGGTTGGCAGGCGGTGAGTTTTATGGCAGTTGCTCAAGTCTGAGATACTGAAAAACAAGCTGCAGTGAAGCTCAAGCAGTTTTTGCAGCTAATTCAACTTCTTTGTTTAAACTTGCTGTTTATGGCCTATATATAATTGGTTTTTTGATTTTTGTCTGTGAATTTGGGCCAAGTTTTATCCGTAGTTACCCAATGGAAGGCAGCGCAGGCGGCTCACAGACAGTTTTTTTCCAGACTGGTGACCTGCTTACATTTGAGGCACAAGCATTCTGTCTTGCTACTTGATTTTTCTCCTCCTCAGCACCCACACTGCTTTCTTACCCAAGTCAGGGATAATGAAGATTAATTACAAATGTACCATTACTGGGGAAAAACGGAGGAGGGGCAGGCAGATTGGAGGTAACAGAACCGAGGATGTTATCTAGGTCTTGTCCCAAGTGGTGCCATTTCACGTATGTATTTACAGTGTGTGAGAGAGAGCAATTACAAGTTCAAAAAGTATTGCAGCACTTTTACTTGAATTTTCAAGTTCAAGAAGTAAATAAATATATAAACAGCTTTGACCTGTGGAGAGAGTCATGTTACAGGAGAGTCAGGGTGATCTGGAGCATTTACTAGTGCAAAGCAGTTTTCAGTTCCGTAACACAGACGATCATAAAAGTGGTGTCTGGGTTGTGGAGGTGTTCAACAGAGCAAGTCATCCAGGGGCAAAGGATTGTGCACCAGGAGAAAAAATATCAGCTGTTGGCAGCAAGTAAACTATACTTTTAATGCATCTTGCCTGCCATACTGAGCATGAAATTAACTTTCTTCTTATACAACAGATCATTGGCCTTAATCGTTGCTTCCTGCCCCAGATGGCACCGTAAGAACGGTATCTGCAGCGTTCTTTTGGCATAGGATCAGCCCCCAAATATATTATTCAGTCCTAAATATCCTGTAATATGCTGCTATAACTGTACTGTGCGAACAAGACAATAACAACGTCAGGAGACAGATGCACTCATTTTGTCATTTTTGTTTCAAACCAGCTGTAAAAATGAAGCAGTGCTTGATTACTGTTTTGTTGTTGTTGGTTTGTTGTTTTTTTTTTCTTGCCAAGGAAAACTCCCAGGAATTTGATTGTGGAATAAACTGAGAATGAGGAGTTAAGAATAGTGGCTTTTGTTTAAAGGGGCTGTGCTATGGGGAAACTGAGGCAGTTTGTGGATATAACAGGCTCTCTGCTCCAAGGAACATTTAACATCACAAGCTGAACTCTGCTACGTTTGCTTTTGGTTTGTTTCCCCTTTCTATTTTGTATCTGAAAGAAAAATGCTCAGGAGTATGATAAAATTTGAATTCTCAGGATGTAATAATACTAATGGTTACCTGTAGGTAGTGGTGGTCTTCTTTTGGGGAAACACTCATTGCTTTTATCCCAGCAGCGTGTAAGAGAAGAGGCATGTTCTGTAAGGTGGAAGGCTGCAGGTCTGAACCACAGCCCTGTGTATGTGTGTTTGATGGTGGATTTACAGTGGGGATTCCTTTCCCTGCCAAGAGATAGAGTGTGTTTTCAGGCACCTTAATGTCTCGTGTCTCTTCTGGTATGTGGAAAACAAACATAGTGAAGCTCTGAGCCCTGTGAAATGCTTGGGCTTTGGGTTTCCCGTTCCTGCTTGTGAGTAATAAATATCTTGCAGGCCTGGGGTCCATCATTTGTGCTGTTGGTGGGTTTTGCTGGGAGTAAAAGGGGCTCCCTCTGCTGACGGTGCCTTCACCATCCTCCCAGGTGGAACTGCATTTATGCTGCACCATCACACATTCTGCTGTAAGGAAATCCACCTGCTGCTGTGCTTCTTGCCTTTAGTTAAGAAGCTACAGGTGGCATCGCATCAAACACTGAGTAATCAAGGCAGGTTCCATAGAAAACCCTTTGTTTTTTACATCCCTTATTTTTAAAAAATTTTAGAGTAATGATGAGCATGTTTCCTTCCGATTTAGATCTTTCAAGATAAAATGTGAACTTAGAAGCTTTCTCTTTTGGGGAGATGTAAGTGAAAGAGATGGTTTCCAAAGTGCTCACTGTATTTAAGAACTCGGAGTCTGAAGAAAAAGACAGAGTTTTATGAGATTAATGACAAAATCAAGAATGCTGACAGTGCTGGTGGTTGGGAAATCCTTATTGTCTCTGGTCATCTGGTGTATAGAAAGCTGGCAGGGAGTATTGATTCTTTTTATGCTGTTAAACTCCTATGCAATGGTAAGAAATGTGGCATTAAAAAGGTGCTGAGACGTACTTTTATTGCTGTGGTGAAATAGATTGTTCTTGCTGGGGTGGAACAGTTGAGTTGATTCCTCTCCTTTCCCTCCCCCAAACCCATTTTCTGTGTTCCCTTTTCCCTTCCTCCCAGTGCCCCTGACACAAATGGAATTATTTCATACAATGCCTCTAGATCCTAACCTTTAAAAAAAGGGAACGTGCATTCCAGGTTATAATCCAGCTCTTTTCCTCCTGCAATTTGAGAAGTCCTGAGAAGTCCTCCCTGTTGTTGGATTCTGAGCCTGCTCTGTGCCCAGCGCCGCTCCTTGTGTAAAGCACCAGGACATCCCACAGGAACTCCTGATTTATTTTGCTAACTCTGCCCTTCTCTGTGGTTCAGAAACCTCTAATGATCTGTGAAGCTCCAAGATTTTTTTTTTTTTTTTTTTTTTTTTTTTTTTTTTTGAGTTGAACAGTAGTAGTTTTAAGAACCTCCTCTACTACATGAAAGTCTTAACGCTTTCCACATGCTGGGGTTTTAGCCTGGTGAAAAGTTGACCTCTTATAAATACAGTTTGTAAAGCGAGGTGTCCTGGGCCAGGGCTGTTGTGAAATGGGGGGGAGGAACAGTAAAAAAAAAAGTAATGAAAACTCTGGGCTCTTGGCCAGCAAGGAAGATGGGATCCAGTGAACGTGTTTCTGTTGCCCTTTGTTACTGTTCAAGTTTGATTAGCTTTGTTTCCGGTAAGCTTAATTATGGTTCTTTTATTTTTCTTTTTTTTTTTTTTTTTTAATGGCTAAGGAGGGGATCTTTGCCAGAGCTCACGTCTTTCATTACCTGAATTGCAGTGGGAGGGAACTGGAGAAATAAATCATGCCACCTCCCCAGCAAACTAACCAACCAAAAACAAAGAAACGCCATGAAACTAGATAGAAACAGCCTTTTTCTCCCCTCTCCTTATCCCTGCAGCCCGGCCACTGGCCCTGTCCATCCTTTACTTTCCCTTAAGGTTCTTCTAGGCCTTTAGGGTTAAGAGTGATTTTTAGACAAATGTGCAATGCTAACAGCATCACTCGGGTTTATCTTTTCTATTCAGCAGCACAAGATAAGGGAAAGAGGGGGTTTGCCCTTCTAAAGGCTTATTTCTAAGAGCCCAAAAGACTCGTTTGTTGGCTGTGGTGTAGGAGAGGGTGCCTCATAGGAGCCTGGTGACCTCATCAGAGATTCTGCACTCCCTGGGTTTGTAGTAAGTTGGGTTTTTTTGCCTGGGCAGTGCTCTTGGGTTTGGTCGTGCTTCAGTAGAGCTTGGCTGACTTCTCTGCAGTTTTGGTGTCGCAGAGACTGTGCTTTCTGCAGAGATTTCCTTCCACGGGGTGAGAGGAACACGGTTGCAGTGTGTAATGGCTCGAATACTGGAAGACCATAATTTGTAGAAATAGGTGGGTTTTGGTTTGGACCCTGGTTTTGTTCTGCAGAATCTCATACGTTGCAGGTTCAGATGCGATTAAAAATGTGTGCCATAAACCTTGCATGTTCTGGATGCTTACAGAGTGTGTGAAAAATGCATTTATCCTAATTCCTGCTGCTAAATCAGTTGCAGTATGTAGAATAACTCTGAGCATTGTATCACTGGACTTTCACCTTGTTATGGTGAAGTAACATGGACAAAGGCCTCCCACATTCAGTGCTGTGTTAAAGTTGTATTGATTTAACAATTCCAGCTCATGTTCTTATTCTGGGGCATTTGATGTGATAGATTTTTTTTGTTGTTGTTGCCTGACTTTAGAAGAAAATTCTTTTGTTGTGAGTGTAAGAGCTCCTGAAAAGAATTTGTCTGCTCACTGTGGGCATAAAGCTCTCCTCCCTGTCTTTCCCTTATTTATATTCTTTTAAGGTGAGTAATGTTCTTGTTTCAGATAGGTCAGTGTTCTTTTTGAAACTTGTACGCCTTTCAAAAATTATCAAAATGTTTTTCAGCTAAGGATGAAAAGGAGGAATCTAAAGTTTTGTTAGATTTGAACAACCCAAAGCAGTTTTAACCCATAACTGTCCAAGATATATTTGGAAATAACATATGGACTTTTAGAAAGTTGTATTTAGTAGGTGTGTGTCTGCTGTAGAGAGACAAATGAAGGTTGAGGGCAGCTGTTTGTGGTTGTTGCAAATGACCCCACTTGCCCCACTCTTCTGAATATTTTTCCACGGAGCATATTAATAATGCAGCTGAAGACAAATCGATGGGGTTGGTAAGTGTTTAAGTGAAAACTGCCCTACTCTTTTCCCACCTCATCCGATCAGTCTTTTATAGTCCTTATCCCATGTTTACACAGTTTGGAGTCATGACTCTCAAAAACCATGCTGGCATTTAGAAATTAGGACCGTAGGAGTTTTCATTGCTTCAGCAATTAAGTCGTATGTAACAAATTTATGTGAGTCACCACTGAATAGCTAGTTGTATATATTTGTCTGTGCCAAACTAGTGTCAAATTGTGGGGGTTTTTTTGAATTCCTGAAGTTTCGCTTTGACCTTTTCAAGTGAACTTCTGTAGAAAAGGTATGGGAAATTTTTAAAACAGAGTTTCACATTATGTTTAACTGCTTTAGTTGTCATCTCGGAGCTAAAAATGCGGATGGTATCCTGGAGGCTGTAGATAAACAGCCCGTCTGGTGCACTGTTCAGTCTTGGTTTGTCGTTCCACAAAGCTCATGTCAAAATGGGGGGGAAAAAACCCAAAACAAACCCACAAAAAACCGCAGACTAGCAGGGAGTTCTTATCTTAGGAATAAGAAGCTCTTTCAGCTACTGATTTTTGGATATTCTGCTTCAGTCTCTCTTTCCAGGAATATCTCATCCCTCTTGCAATGCTGAAAGGAGTCCATTGTGTAACTTCCCAAATACTCTGTTAATCAGCCTCCAGCTTCTGCACCTTCCCTGTTCTTGTAATACTCTGTTGGCAAAAGGAATGTGAATAAGAAGAGGTAGTTTCTTTAATGGGGTTAACGTCTGTGGTTGAAGTTTTTGCAGATGGAGCAGTGCAGGAGAAAAACCCAGCTGGTGGAAACCCAGTGGATAGAAGAGGCAAAGGTTTGATCAGCACTTTGATTAGACCTGGCTTTTTCTGAACAGTCCTTACCAGGTGGAAGGACGGGCAGTTTTCTCTTCAGTACTGAGCAGTTTCCTAAGATCATCCATCTGCTTTTATTCCTCTTCTCCCCTGCTTCCCAAGGTCACCTTCATCTGCAGTACATAGTGGGGATTTCCATTTTATTTCATTAGAAGTGTTTTTGAAGGGAGGCAGGAAAGTAAGTCAGATGCTGCCAGAGCTTTGTTGCCTCTGTATTATTTTGCCTTGTCTCAGTAATAATGAATGTTGACGGCGCTGGCTTGAAGGCTGCCGGGTTCCTGGCAGCTCTGCCTTCTCCCTCCCCGGGGGGTCTGTTCCCCAGGGGGGAGATGCCTCCGAGATGCAGACGCTGAAAAAACAAGTTGCAGGTACCCTCATCTTTTCTGAACAGAACACGCGCCCATTAATTAAATTCTTTAACAGGTAAGAAGCCGTTTTATAGGAGGTTTATCTTTCCTGTGTTAGATTCGAAGCGTTTCTGAGGAATTTGATGAAGTACCTTCCGCAGGCCCAGTGTTGCCCACCTTGGTGCTGGGTGGTCGCGGGCTCTACACCTGCACTCCCAGGTCCTGGGCGATTGAGGGACCCAGCCACCGGCCAAAAGGGCCAGTGAGCCACAGAGGCAGCTTTGTTCCTGGGTTTGACAATTAGAATGGGTCCAGTTATGAGGCCGCTTTTGCAGTAGCGTGTGTCTGATGGAGATGGGGAACGTGAGTGAGAGAAAACCTGTCCGGCTGCTTTGTGTGGCTCGAGGCTTTTCGGCAGGGAGGAAGGAGTGCTGCTCTTTGGGGTAGCAACAGCTTTCTTCTGAGTGGGAAATGCAAATTGAGAAGGTCTTCATGGTTTTTAAATATAAAATACAACCAAAGTAAAAACACACAACCACTGTAAAAGCTTCTTGAATTCAAGAGTTATATATGATATTCCCTTATATACTTTTTTCCGCTTTTATAATGTGCTTTTGAAAATTTGAATTTCCAAGGGTCCTGTGGGAATTTATCCCTAGGTGAGCTCTCATTATTGCATGTTACTCCACTCAAGAAAATGGTCTGCTGTCATGTACTGTAAGGAAGTAATTTGTATTTGTTGTGGGTTTGCTGAGTTTTGTTTGGTTTTGTTGTTGGCCTTTTTGTTTTTAATTTCCCGGAGCACTGAGCACAGAACAGGTGCTTCTAACAGATACCAAAAAGGACACAGGCAAAAAGGCTGTACCTTGTGGTGCTTTCACCTTGTCTCACATGTTTGATCTATTTCAAAATTAAAATGTTCTTAGAAGCCTGTATATCTGTAAATAAGTGTTTTTCTTCTATGTTAGTACCTCTGTCTAAGGCCAGGAGTAAATTGATGTTCTCCTACATCGTTGGATATTATTCTTTGATGTGTTAAATATTTTCCTTCACAGTAAACTAAACCATGCACACCCCCTGAACTACAGTGCCTGGAGAATATCCAAATTCAGGAGACAGCCTGGTGGGGTCGTTCCCTTGGGTGGGAACCACAAGACAATTCAGGAGGAAAGCAGTAATTCTGATGGTCAGCTGTAGTTTTTTTGTGACAGCAAGTGACCTGTGCTCTGCTGTGACCTGTTACCTTCTCTACTACATACAGTTCATGGTTAATTATTTTTTCTGGTTGACTACTTTTGAACTCTGGAGAATTACCATAGGTTTGGTAACCTAACAGAGTAATTTTTAATGGTTAATCTTATCTAGACCTGTTAAACTTTTATTAGAATTTATTCCAAAGAATGCAGCCTGTGTGGCAGACAAAATGATTGAGTAATAGACTCGTTACTGCTCTAATGCAACTTGGGCAGCCTCCTTCCTTTTGTCTTGAAAGGGACTGCTTTTCACGTTGAGAAGATGGAGACAATTATTCCAAGGTTACATGGCAGTTGTGGGTCTTTTTTTTCCTCTGGCATGTTCCATGAGAGTCTGATGCCATGTTTCTCCCATCCTTTTCTTTTAAGCATTTCTACCTTGTTCCAGATACTTACCAGTGGTGTTTGTATTGAAGATAAAAATGTCTTTTAAGACAAAAATATTGCTTGTTGAAATGAGCAGTACTCTAAAAGCTTGACATTCTAGTTAAAAAAGAAGCCTTTTATAGTAAGGGGAGGGGGAAGAGGACTGATTAATGATGTGCATGGACAGATATGGTCAGGCTGTGGCAACATCTTGAAAACTTCACTTGACTGTAGAGCACAAAGGTAAAGTGTTTAACCAGTAGCACCAACCACAGGAGAAATGCTTAGTATAAGGATATGTGCTTTTTTTGAGAAATTATTATCTATTTAACAAACACGTGAGATCTACCGAGCTATCTCTGCTTGATGTGGAAAAAATAATTAGGGTTTATTCCACAGGTTGATGTTGCTTTTTTATTTTATGCTGTGTGTGCTTCAAAATTGATTAAACCTCATATAATGCATACTTTTGTACCGTGCCAACTGGAAATTGCTGTATGGGTCCTTGTGAAATAGAAATCCTGGAGAACGACTGTTAAAATGTTCTGTTCTGTTCCTAACAGCAGCATTATTCTGTGTCACTGGTGTTAGTCAGAGCTGCTCTGTGAAGGGTTGAAACTTTAACAGCAGACATCCCTCCAGGGTTTATAATTTTCCAGAGAAGATGGCTGAGCTGATAGAAACATCCCCACTGCAGCCTCGCAGCAGATGCCCTGCTGGAACATCATTCATTGCTGCCTCCTCATCCTTTTTCAGTGGCTTCTGAGCTGGAGCATTTTGTAAATATTTTGGTTTGGGTGGTAATTAAAGGGAAAGGGCCCAGAAGGGGGGTGCTGGGTGAAGGATGGAGCTGGCTGGACGGGGCTGTGTGGGCAGTTGCAGACCCCGGGTGGTGGTGAGGATCCATAGTTGAAGGTTTGTAGAGGTTCTGCAGAGGAAAGGTTGACCAAGAGGGGGAGGTAAGGGAAACTGGGAGGAATGGTTCTTACCGTGACCTACTTCTGATGATTAACTTAAAAAGGAGCTTTGGATAGTCAATTAACAGGATTAATGGGTTATTTGTATGTTTGAGTGTGGATATTTGCATGCTTTGTTTGGTAAAGATAGGCTTTTTCGGAGTGTGAAATTTGCAAAGATACTTCTTCCCTTTTGCTCCCTCAACTCCCACTCCTCTTGTGGTTTTTTATGCTTTACTATTTCTCTAGCTTCAACTTTGCATCACAGTTTACCATTTCAGAGGAGCCTGGAGTTTTGCAGTGTTGCTCTCCTCTTTATCACTCTGAAGAGAGGCCGATTCAGGAAACTGAAGCAGCTCAGGGGGATTAAAGTTTACACAAAGTCCAGATGAGTTGTTTTGTGTGCCTTGTATCCAGAAGGGTAGGAGTGGATTTAGGCTCCTTGACTCCTTCAAATATTCTGATCCACCCAGATGCATATTTGCTTCCTGGGAATGCTGCCAGCTCTTCTCTCCCTAATGCTTCAGACTGAATCTGAACCAGTGAGTTGGAAGTGAAGAATTGCAAATCTTACCTTCACCAAGTCCCTTTTAAATGTGCAGTGGTTCCCTGCTGCTTCCAGCTCGGTGTTCTCGGACGTTGAGCTGTTGATGGTATTTTTACATGGTATGAAATAAGTGATGTAAAAATTCTTACATGCCTGAGTCGAATGTCAGACGTTTGCGGGGCCTCTTGTGTGTGTTTGTGTATGAAAGATTCATGAAACGTTTCAAAGAGATGGTAGTGCTGTTGTGAAAAATAGTGAAAAATTACAGTAAGTGATTCCGCTTTAAGTGCATCATTTTCTCTATTTTTTCCCCCCTCTTCCTTTTCATTGTTAGTACTATTTGCATGAAAACATCTGTATTTGTCTTAATTTGCTGCTTGTGTTTTATAGCCACCTGAAGATGCCACTTTTTGTCCTGCTCTCTTGGTAGCAGTTAATTAACAGCAGTGTATAGAGTGGGGAATCCTACTTGTCCTCTGTGGGTATAGAAATGGGCTGAATCCCAGACTGCAGTTTCACAAGTGAGGCCTAAGCAATAGAAACCTACAAATAAATTGAGAAATTGTCAGTTACTTTACAAACAATACCTGCAAAGATAGACCAAAATAAAAGGATCTATCTTTGTGGTGGTGTTGTGATTAATGAGGAGGGAAAATATGAGCGAGTTACAAACACGAGACACGCAAAAGCCTGTGGTTTTAATGTGTGTGGTAGAGTCAGCACAGTCAAGTGGTTTGTAACTGAGAAAATAGTGCTTGTGGTCTGTCTTCAATGTGTCACAGGGTTTCTTGTGTAATGTCTGAAATCGCTGTTTTTGCAAGATGTCTGGTCAGCTTTGTTGGGTAATTGAGTGTATTTGGGTCTTGAGTCCGTGGCTCTTTGTTTCTTGGAATGTTCTAAGCAAGATACGGGGTCTGTGGCTGGTGGAAGAGGATGCTACCAACTTCAAAACTAGATGAACAGATAGGGAAGAGTTAAGCAGAACAGAAAGGATGTTGTGAGGTAATAATGTTGCTGTTGAATAACTTGAGGTGATGAATTGTTTGAAGCAGCAGATGCCTTTAAGAGCTGGGATGGCTGTGACTGCCGTGTTTTACTCCTAATTGATGGAGAACTGCACATAAAGCTGAGAGCAATCTTAGGTTATTGAATATTTCATATGGAAAACACAGGGATTCTGCATTTAGAGAGGCTGCGAAGATGTCAACCACAAAGAACCTTTATCACATCCTGGGCTGCATTAACATGTGCCCAGCTGGGCCAGGCAGGGGGGGATTCTGCCCCTCTGGGGAAACCCCCCCACCAGTGCTGTCTCCAGCTCTGGGGCCACCAACATCAGAGGGACATGGACCTGTTGGAGCGGTCCAGAGGAGGCCATGGAGTTGCTGGGAGGGCTGGAGCCCCTCTGCTGTGAGGACAGGCTGAGAGAGTTGGGGGGGTTCAGCCCGAAGAAGGCTCAGGGGAGACCCTATTGCGGCCTTTCGGCATATAAAGATGGAGAAAGAGTTTTCACCAGGGCCTGTAGTGACAGGACAAAGGGCAACAGCTGTAAACTGAAAGAGGGTAGATTTAGTTTGGCTATAAGGAAGAAACTTTTTATGATTAGATACTGGAAGAGATTTCCCAAAGAAGCTGTGGCTGCCCCATCCCTGGAAGGGTTTAAGACCAGGCTGGATGGGGTTTTCAACAACCTGGTCTGGTGGGAGGTGTCCATGCCCAGGACAGGGGGGTGGAACTGGATGGTCTTTAGGGTCCCTTCCAACTCTAACCATTCTATGATTCTGCGTCTCCCCCAAAGGTTAATTTTGCTGATCCCTTTACTGACACTTTCCCATTTCACTGGAACAGGTGGGAAGGAGGTTTGATCTGTAATGGGATGGAGGGATCAGGGAAAGGCAAAAGACAGGAGCTGGAGGATTCCCAGGATGAGTTGTCATATGATGTCCACGTGGCCCTTCTCAGCTGGCCCTTTTAGTACAAGTTTGATGCGGTGGGGCAATATATAGAGAAACCCTTTGTAGAAGTGAGGAGTATTCGATGTCTGCAGGAGACGTTGACTCATGGGCTACATGTGGCTGTTTGCTGAACCTGGCCCTGAGCCCAAGCGCTGTGTTAAACACCCATCTCGTTTCCCTAATGGAAATCTTCCACAGTTAGAAGGAAAAATGAGAACGTGTCCCCACCAAATAGGCTTTTGGCGTCCTGGTTTTCAGTCTTACACGTGGAACTCCCTGAACACCCATCTCCAGCTTCGTTTCAGCGCCGAGCGGCATCATTGGGTCTCTGCATCTTTCTGAAGAACTTACTTATCGTGTAGTAAACCAAGTCCAAAACGTAATGCAGCTTCATAATAAATGAAAGCTGGTATTGCTGTGGCTAGAGCCACAGGTTGGAGGGTTTGTTTGGAAGAGAAAAGAAATCTGTTCTTGAATTTTTTTCAGGGAAGTGAATTATTAAACTAACTTGGTGTGTACCCGTTTCTAGTTAATGGAGTTTTCCATGCAGTGAATCGCTAGTTTTTACTTCACTCTAATTTATGTTCATAATAGTAATAGTATTGATTTTATAGATGCTCACTAAAAATTAAAGCATTGCTACACACAAAGGCTGGAAGTCCTATCTGACAGTATAACCTTACTCTAATGCATGTGCTTTAAAGGTAAAACCAGGTTAAGTTTTTAGTTGCAGTTCTGCTTACTACTAGCACACTTTTATTTTTTTTCCCTGTACTTTTGTGTTTAAATTCTGTCTGTAATACCTTTTCAGATTCCTGATGGAAATGCTAACTTAGATGTTCAAGTAGTGCCACCTGTGTGGTACCACTGTAGCTAAAAGATGTGCATCCTGAGGGCAGCTTCGTGAGTGCTGTGGATTTACAAACCTGCATCCAGCCTTGGGAAGCAATTGAAGAAGACAGAGGATTCCATAAAAACAAAAGTTTAAGGAAGAAATGCAGTGAGCAGTTTTGGTGGCCAATAGGGATGGTAGGGTCTAGTTGAAAGTGCAGGACACTTCTGTGAGTAGTTTTGTTTACAAATAATGCAGTGTTTAGGTTGCCCTCTGTTAAATTTATGGATATTCATACTCCAACAACCTGAGAAGGTTTGTGGCTACAGCTTGCAGTTAATAATGGAGTAACCTATTAAGAGGCACTCAAGTGTAAATGTACACTAGAAGGCTTCATTTTTTTTCAAAGGAGGCTAACAAATATTGATATAAACTCTTTGTCTTGTTTTGAAGTTCTCAATTATAAGTGGTTCTCTTTTAGTTTCTGACACCTTGGTGCTGTGTTGAATGCAAGCCACTAATTAAAGCAATCACTCACGCTGCCTAGTGGTGGGCATCACCATGCTGTGACTGTTGGACGTGTTGGTAGGTCTGAGCTCCTACTGAAATATCTGAGCTCTTATTGATGCAGCTGGAATGAGACTCCTCAGTGCTTATGAACTGGTAATGAGAAAGAGGGTGCGATGGAGGGCTTTGGGGGGGAGTAAGTGTGGGTCTGGGTGAAGTGTGGTATGGCCAGGTCAGTCAAACACCCTTCGGAGGGGTTGGGTAGATAGTTGTGCATAGCTAATAAAGCAGTACAATGAGCACTTCTCATCTTAATCTTCAGAAGCTTGCTATCTGGGTAAATATGACATTTTATTCCTCTTTATCAGAAACTCAGTCTCAATCTCTACTTAACGTGTAGAACTCAGGAAGGCAGGTAAAGAACCAGCCCAAGACCTGTCAAGAGGGAAATAAACCTGATGTCATTTACATGAGGGAATTGGGCTTTTCTTGGGTAGTAAAGTGAAATGTGTAGAGAAATGTTTCAGGGAAGCAGAAAGGCAGCTCTAGTATAAGCTCATCAGGGTGTTGTAAGGCAACTGCAACCATCTCTCAAATCCCTTTCATGAACGGATCAAACTTCATATTAAAGCTGATAAGGTCTGTAGCCATTTGTTCTTTTGCCCTTTTGCTTTAATGGCTCCTCTGTCTCCCTGGGGGGTACGTGTGTGCTGGGCTCCGGTTCTGGGTAATGGTGCTGTGCACAGAAAATGCTTTTTCTGGGGTGGCAGCTGCTCTTTGTCATCCAGTGGGTCAGGATCTGAAATTTGCCCAGCTTATGAGAAACAGCTCTTAGAAAGTGGACCTGCCTGCTGGTGGGAATCGGAGTTTTACTTCTGTGCCTGAGATCTCTGGTTCTGAATGGCAGTTAATTTTTGGGTTGATGAAAAATAGCGTGGCCTTAACATCCTTCTTCCATCCTACTACTTTTCTCTCTGGCTCTTCTAGTGGAGATTAGCATCGTCTAGTGGACGTGACAAGGTAAAAATGAGCCCACTGTTTCATGGCAAGTGACAGTGTAAACTGAAATCCGTGACATTTGAAGTTAGCTCACGTTGTAAGATGGGCTGTGGCAGCCGTGTCGCCTGTCCTGACAGCCCTGCTGTGGACATGGGCCATGTCCAGGACGGACAGGATTAATGGGAGCAGACACATTTCATCTCTGGAGTCACCGTAGGATGATTTGTTAGACCTCGGTCAGGTCCCAAATTACTGGTCCCTCTTTTTTTCTTCTTATTATTTTTTAATTCTTATCCCTAATTGTGAAGTGGGGATCAAATTCACTTTCCAAGTTTGCAGCTGGGATTAATGCTTGCTGGAGACACCAGGGCAGAATAGAGCTGTAAAGAATTAGCAATTTCTTTTACTTTTGAGTTCACTGTATAGGTATTACAGTAAGCTACAATGAATTGGTCTTTCAAATACTGCTTTACAGCTCTTACCATTGTCTTCTAGTTACATTTTGCTTGCTAAGGATTTTTTCCTGACAGGAGGAATTTGAGACTGGAGGGAAGCAACAATAACGGAGGGATAAGCAGCTTACGTGGCAGTTCTGTTGTGGTTTTGGGGAGTGAGGGGGTTGCTTGGAAGTCCTGCTTCAATATTCCTCTTTCCATATATTGCTCTGGTAAACAGGAAAACACTTAAGTACCCCTCAACCCTCTACACTTAATCTAGAAAATCTACTGTTTTAGTGAAATGTTCTTGGAGAGCAGTAAAAGGAAAACAGCTGCTCAGGTCAGATCTGAGAGAAGCCAAGTCTGTTTAAAATCAAGGCTTAGTGAGAGGGGTGTCTGTCTCAGAGGTTTTGTTTGCACGTCTGTTGCTCTGTGGATATCTGGGACTGTGCCCCAGAGAAGGGACCCTCCTCCTCAAACCTGCCTTTGGCTGCTGTGGGAATAAAGGTTCTGGTGATGAGCCTGGTGGTTTGCAGGAGTTTGATACTTTCCAGGTGTAAAATGGATGGTTTTCTTCCTCCATCGGGCTCGTTATGGCGATGGACATCCTGTGATACAGATTTTTATTAAGAGATCAAATTGTAGCTGTCTTCAGCGTGGAATTGGGGATTTTAATAGTTTTCATCATGAAATAGCCAGTTGAGGATAGCTGCAGTAAAAAAGGGGTGGGCAAGTTTACTGTTTGCAGCTGATGCATCTTCACTATCCTCATTAGCCGTGAGCACTATTTTACAAGGTTTGTTGCCTCTTCTGTAATTTTCAGTATATTCTAAGTGCTGTTGTTTTTAACATGACTTTATTATATAAACTATGAAAACTCAACAGCTCCCCTATAGGTCACGAGCTGCAGGGAGGAAGCTGTGTGTCAGGGAGGATAAGGCGTCCGTTTGACAAGCCAGGCTTTGTGTGATTCATCACAGATGTGTTTGGGGAACCTAAAACATGTGTTAGGTTGCAGTGAGGGGTGCAGGTCAGCCTGCAGACACTCCACAGCCTGCCACCAGCAGCAGCCTTCCAAAGCTGCATCGCTGGGCATCGTCTCAGAACTGGGCCTTCAGTTCTTATTTCTATATTTAAATAAAAGCAGTTCCAGAATATGACATTTGAGAAATGAATGGCTGATTTCTTACATACCTTTCAGCTCTTCTTGCCTTATTAAAACAGGAAAATCTGATCAGACTTTCAGATTTCCATTTATTTATTTATTCAAGTGGTTTTTGTATCCTTGTTTTTATGGTATGTATTTTCTCAGTGGCCACTGCCTGCCCGGGAAGGAAATGGGGCTGGGATTGCAGAGCACAGTGCCAGCAATCTGTGCTCTTCCTCTAGAGGCAAAAACCCCACTCTGCAAAAGGATGAAAGGGGAAAAAACACCTCTCTGACATCACGGGAATAAACTCCTGCTGAGAATGACATCAGATTCCAAGAATAGAACACGGCAAGAATCAGATTTGTTTTGAAACCTGGTAATAGAATATGTTTTAACTTAAGGCAGGGGAGGCAGGAGACAGTTTCATACAAAGCAACAAAGGGGCTATAATTAACAGGAAGATGGTCCACAGAATGTCGTAGGATTTGCACACCTGACTGTTCCAGAGAATTGGAATTTTTCCTCCAGATCATCCAGGGTGCCCCTGAAGTGTTGAACGGTGTGGTCCATTCACCCTGAAACATTTGTCCACTCGTGGGCTAATGGATGGCTTTTAAATGGGAGCTTGAGAGATAGCGAGAAATTTCTTTGTTAAATATTAAGAGACTCCAGTGTCCTCTCAGGTAAGTTGGGCAGGAACTTGCGTTGCATGATGGAAGTGCTTAACCATTTATTTCAAATATATTTTGATCAGTAAAATGTCATCCACCTTCAGCCCTGTGTGAATTTCCAGCTGAACCAGAAGGAGAATTTGCTGAGCCAGGTAGTGATTGTCCATTTGAGCTAATGAGGAGTGTGAACGTGGGGGAGTTATTTTATTGCCCCTTCCCAGTGAGAGGAAACCTTTCTAATTCTGATGAGTTTTAAGTCAGTATTTTCTATCATCCCTTCAGTGATGTGTCAGTGTCCTCCAGTGAGCCCGAGGCAGGCAGTGGAGTGTCTCAGAAATGCAGAGTATTGATTCTAAGTGACAATTAACGGGAAGTGGTTTGGTTTAAATACCAGCTTGCTTGTTGCTGTGAAGTAGTAGACTAGCAGAAGAACTAGAGCTAACACTTATAGGTTATGTTTTGGTAAGTATAGTTTGATTCTGTTTGTAAAATTGTCATCATGCAATAATAATCATATTTTTAAAGTAGTAAAAGTTTTTTCATAATTGCAAGCCTAGTTTCAGTTGTGCAGAATTTAAAAAAAACAAACTAGCACTGAAATGCAGGAGGACTGAGTGCCATGCTGAATAGGTGAATTAAATTTTTAATACTTTGTTTAAACAAAAATTGTGAAAGTAGAAAATGCTGCTGTCCTTGTGTTTGGGATGTTTCTTTCTACACCCACATGCACATACACAAATGAGTCTCCATCTAAATTAAATCAAGCTGATGCACAAAGCACAACAGAAAGTAGTACAGTCAGGGATGAAATTACCAAAGTCTGTCAATATTTTTTGCTTGGTTTCAATAGCTGATTGTACTTGATAAAATTTTCAGCCCCTATATAAAATCCATAAAATAGAGGAACTGCTGTGGTTGAAGAAACCTTTTTCATTTTCTGGCAGCCATTACATGCTGCCAGTACAAAAACATTTTTTTCTTAACAGTCCTTTCCCAAGCTCAAAAATGGATTTCCCCCCAGCCACTGTCATTCAATTATCACCTCAGGAAATGCATAGATATAACTGATGATCCCTTTAAAACATCCTGCAGTATTCCACTCCTCCCAGCTTTCATTTTTCTTCTCGCTCCAGTCATTAAATGTAACATTGCCGATGTATATTTTATAGGGTGACCCTGACGGCTGTCGCTTTGAGGATGTGCAGAGATAATAAGATTGTGCATGTAATGAAGGGCAGATAAATAGAAAAATGTTTACGGGATGGAGGGTGGTAGTTTTAACTGCTTTATGGCTTGCTTCTCTCTCATATACACACCCACGTGAACCACCAGCGATACATCACATTTTCACTATTTAAAGGTATTAGAGGCAGAGAGAAAGAGATCATTGTGATGGAGCTGGTAGCAGTGAAATGGTTTTTTTGTTCCACACCTGAATTCCAGCAATATGCAACCAAGAAACTTAATCACTGAGCTGGTACAAAAAGTGCAGTTAAAGGGGTGATGTTTTGGTGCTTGGCACCTTCAATGAGAAAATCCTGTTCCTTGTACTGTGCTGCTAAATTTTCGATGTCAGTGGAATTGATGAAAAAGCATATGTGAAGGGGGAAAGACAGGATCCAGTGCAGACCGTGGTGAGCTCTGCCCAGAAAGCTTTTCTGATTATTTTGCATTTAATTGATCTGGGTATTTATCCCACTCTCCTTTTTGTCCTGATGTGTGAGCACCAATATTGAGAACTTCTCGTTAACGCAAGGCTGGCAGTGAACAATGTTGCCTGAAACAGCTGGGAACCCCAGGACTGTGATGTGGGCTGTAAAATGGAATGACAGGGTTGCTGGCTCGAGAAAATAGGAACTTCTCCCACTTTTGCAAAAGCATTTCATGTCTGTTCTTCAGAACTGCTTTGTGCTTGGTTCACCTGGTCTGTGTGCATTGTGTTAGGGGTGTCAAAATGTAAGGGAAAAGGGGAAAAGGCTGAATGTTTGCATTTGCCTGGGAGAACAAGTGGATGCTGAGCAGTGGGTTGGAAGGACCCTTCAATGTGTGCTGGGCTGAGCTCTGGGAGGAAGAGAGATGCCCTGTCTCCACAAGGGCTAAATTACAGGCTCTGTCCGCAGGAGATGGTTCATACTCTGTGCCAGGTGAAGACACCCCACCAGTTCTGAAGAACTGGGCTCTGCTGGAATGGGAGACCCCTCTGTGCTTCAGGCTGGGGAGAGGCTGCGGGAGGATGAGGTGGAGGGGGAGCTTCGGAAAGGAGGGGGAGAAAGATGCTAAATGGTTGGAGTTAAAAGTGGTCAAGCAAATCAGGAAATTGGAAATTTTGATAATCTTAAATTGCAAAGGAGAGCCGAGTAGAAAATAAATCCTTGACGAATGTGTGTAAGGCAAGCAGGTCTTTAACTCTTTCACTATTTTGATAACCCCTCGATTGATCAAGTGCCAGAGATCCCCGGGGGGTGTACCTGGTGACACAGCAGTGGTTACACAGTCCTGGAGAGCTATAACTGATGCTATTAAAGATAGGCTCTAATAATTAATAATGGATGCAGCCAACAGTCTGTGAGTTCCTGTGGGGATTAGGAACTCTGTTGATTAACAAAGAGGAGTCTCTGGAGGAAGAAGCCTTAATTACAAAAGCTTTCTTTTCATTCTGGCATGATGTACAGCTGGAGAGAGGGTCAGCAGCTTTTAACTGTGGTGGAGGCTTAAAACAATGCACTGGCTTGCTATGTGTTTGTGCAAAACTGTTAAAGATGGTACTTAGCTCCTCCCCCAAAATAATTCTTTTTTTTTTTTCCTTTGAAAAACAAAGACTTGTTTGCATAGAAGAGATAGGAAGGGTAAGCTCCATAGTATGCTAATTATTTTCTGCCGATACGTGCAACCTTAATTAAAAACTCTGGAAAAAGGGTAGCAAATGAACCACATGAAAATTGTGAGTTACATGCGGCGCAGAGACATGTTTTTGGCAGTTTTTACAGTCTATGGACAATAACATTTCCATTTCTCTGTGGTTTGCTAAACCCATAAATCAAGTGTGATGCATGAAACAAGAATATCCACTTGAAGAAGCAGCAGCTTGTGTCGAGGGCAAAAGGGAGCACTGAGCTGTCAAGGAGCAGTCACCGGGACGGTGCTGAATGAGATGGGCTGAGCCTGTCCACTAGGACAGGGCTGGAATTCTGTAGGAATTTTAGTGCCTGACTGTCACTGGTGGAGCTGCTCACAGCCTGAGGTTCATCACTACAGTTGTGCTTCTCACAGGATTGATCTCAGCTAATTTACAAATCTTTTGTCTCTTTGTTTCTATATGCTATAAAACTTAAAAGGATGTGCTGAGATTTAATTTGTAAGTACTTTGTTGACTTTGTCATCAGGTGGCAGGTGCTGTACAACAGCTGCGGATGAATGTTTGTGTCAAATGAGACATTATTTACATCGTATCCTGTTCATTCCTTTCTATTTTCTCTCCACAGTCCCTGTTCACTGACTGTTTCCTACTAATGGTCCCGTTACTGGTCTCCTGCCACATCCAGTTCCCATGCATGATTTTGCTGTAGGAGTTGGGTTTAGTTTGCACTCACCATGTTGGATTTTTAATTATTTGTAAAGGAGGGCAAATATATTCTCTTGGGAGAATTGCAAGAGCTATCTGTTTAGGTAACACAAAAGATAAAATTATTTTAGCCCCCTCATGCTTGAGGAAACTCTGGAGTGAAATCTTCAGGTTCCAAACTTGTTTCAGCACTATCAGTAGCAACGCTGTTCTCTGATGACCTGTTGTCTCCTAGACCCGTGTCAGTGATCTAACCAAAAGCATCATTTTTAGGAGATAAAGCTCGCTCTTCCTTTGGTCTGTAGAGGACTAAGCAGGGTGGCAGTGCTCATTTAGCAGAAACAATTAGAAAGCATAAAGCTGTATCTGATTGCAGGTTTTTTCCATGACAAAATGAAATCCAGAAAATACAGATGGAGCCTCGGCTGGGTTCCCAGGAAATTCTGTGCCTGTTCCTGTGTTGGGGGTGAATTGACAGCATAAAAAGCGAGGGAGTTAGCTTGGGTTTTTTATATACCTGTCTCCTCCTTTGAGTCTCACTTGGCCAGCCGGTTTTGCCAGCAGTTTTTAAATAAAAATTGAAACCAAGTAGCTTACCTTGCCGTTTGCAGAACAAGGAAAGAGAGTACTAGGTCAGCCAATTTCTCCTAAAATTGTAGGTAGAGTTCTTAGCGGAGACCAGGGAGAGAAAACTGTGTGACCATCCAAAAGATAATGAGCGGCTGGAGGAACTGCTGGATAAAATGCCTGCACTTTTAAAATAGTCTAGAGAACGGAGAGATCTGCAGGATATTCCTTAGAGAACGTCCCATGATTTTTAATGTTGTTTTTTGTAGTGTTAGTAAAGTATTGCTTGGTTTTTAAAAGCCTCTCTTAAAATTTCAGTAATGTTTTAGGTTATGCAGTATTCCTCTGCACCCAAGGTGGACATTAATCAGCGCTGCTGAAGAAGCTGCTGAGACTTATTGCTTAATTAGAACATGTGCAAACCGATTTGTCATAGTTGGCAGAGGCATGTAGACCCAGCTTAAAATTGCAAAAATGCCCGGGTTCAACTCTTCTGAGCTGCACACAGCTGGTCTTTTTCTTCCCTGCTGCATTTTTTCAATAGTTTAACTTGTTTACACCAAGAGGATAGTTTGGAATTTTCTCTCTCTGGATGTATCTGTGCCATGGTCTCCAGTCACTGTCCATCTTGGCGCGGTGGGCTGTGCTGCTCAGCAGGTCAGAGGCCTTGGGCCATGGTCCTGCAAGCCCCTTGGCAGACGTTTGTGCCTCTTTTCTTAGCAATTTTTGGGCATGGAGATGTGTGTGATAGAAGGCACTGACACCTTCAGATTTGTCTCCCAGACTAACAGTGCATGGAATTCTCTGGGGTGGTTTCAGGAAGCAAAACCTGTGCCTGTGTAGTCTGTCTCCTCGCTGTGCCCCGTGGCACGCAGGCGTTGGAGCAGATGTTGTTAAAATCCCTTGTTAAAGCCAGGGGATTTGGTCAAGGAGGGATGTGCTGGAGACAGTGTTTTTACCACAGGACTTTAGTAATAGGGAGCATTAGCTAAATTGAGTTGACTTAATAAAATCTTGATGTGTTCCAGAAAGATTGTGAATTCATTAAGACCACAGCTGGACAATCTGTTCCCCTCTGCTCTGCCATGACTAGTTTATAGCCATTGAAGAGAGTTGTCACTTTTTTCTGTTTAATAACTGTAAAGCTATTCCCCTCCCCCATGATTTTTTTTTTTTTTTTTTTTTTCCCTGGCAGAGCTAGGCTCTGGGGAAATTAAACAGCAATTATTATGTTTGCTCACTCTGTTATACCATAACAGATACTTGAAGGTAGGTTGATGTGTTTGTGTGATTGGCTTCCACAGGAGCAGCCTCCGCCGCAGCAGCGCTGTCAAAACCTCTCAAATCCAGAAATGCATACCCAGTGTTAATCCTTTGTTTACCTAAGGCAAGACCAAACGCAAACATGGGGCACAGCTTGTTTTGTGTATTTTACATTTGAAAACTACTGATAAGAAGTGAGAAACCAGGGCATGAAGCACTTAGTTCAGGGTATGGCAGAGCTGGTGAGGCCTGGCCTCGGGTTCTAGGTTGTGGCCTGGTGAACTGCAGTAAAAATAGGAGTGAGAACTGTGTGTGAAAATGGTGGGAGAGGTAAGAGAAAGGTGCCACATGCCGAGGAAGTCATGGAATAAAGGCAGATGGACTGTGCTGGGAAGGATGCAGGCGTTGGGCACTTGGAGACTTGTGGCAGCTCAGCCCCCGGAGCGGAATTGCAGAGACAGTCTCGCTGTCGCTCACTCCTGCAGGAGGGGATCCGAAACGTCTATTTCTCTTTAAAAATAATCCCTAGAACAGAGCTACCAGGAGATGAAGCGTGACTTTTTTCTGTGTAGCTACAACGCGGGGTGAAATGGCCTTGGCAGGAAAAGGCAAGAGACTGGAGGAGCTGTGAGCTGCGGATGTATTTTGGAACTGATGAAAGCTGAGCCATGGGTTTTAGTGAAGAAGATACCCCCTCTGTTATGTGAAACTCCAGTAATGCGAAAGTAGATGTTCTCAAGGAGAGGTGGCATTAAAAGCCTGAATAATGCTTTACATTTTGCTTTATATATGTGTTTGATAAATGGCTTGGGACAGTTATTCAGATGTTAACATAGCAAAGTGGAGTTGTGTTTGCAGAAGAGGGGTGTATCAAGGGTGGTCTATCAAGTGGAGGTGTGAGATTGGGAGGAGATAACCATTCTGGAGAAAGAAGCAGCAACTTGGAGATGGAAACCCTTCCTGCTGGACAGTTGCCTCAAAGTGCTGGCTGTATTTCCCCCAAACAGCTGGAACGTTACGATTACTCCGATTCATTAGACTGGGAGCTTTGCTGAAGAAGGGGTTTGTGTGTGCTATGAGGGATGGCGTCATTGAACACTCATGTTTCTCATTTGCATATGCATTAATGGGTCATCTGTGTACGTGCAGCCATCTGAAATCTTGCTGCTTCATGTTGGAAGAGGTGATAAGCTGGGCCACGCGGCGCTGAAGTTTACATTTTGTTGTGAGGCTTTGCAATGGTTGTTAATGGTTTCATCGGTGGTCCCAGAGCTTGGTTAAACAGGAATGTGTTATTGGGTGCAGGGAAGAGAAGAGGGTGACAGATGCAGGTGGATGGTGCTTATTGCCAAAGGAGATGGTCTCTTAACATCAGATGGTCTGTGCATTTCAGGCCACTGATGTTTCCAGCTGCAGGTTCAGCTTTCCCTGATCTTGGTTTGCAAACCTTGAGTTTCCCTTCCACCATCCACTAGAGACCTCAACACAGGGAGTAGTTGCTTCAGGGGTCTCATCCCTTCCTAAATTTATCTCTGGAGTTAGGAAAGGAGGGGGATATCACTCTTAAGTTGAAGGAGTATAATGATGCAACGAAGGATGATTCAGTCGGCTTCATTTTCCAGGATTTTAGTTGGTGTGTTGTTAGCAATAGCTAGTTCCTGGCACAGAAAGCTTCGGAGAAGAGATACAATATATTTGCAGGTAGTTAAATTGGGGCTGTTCCCCCCTGGGTGTAGATCTGTTACCCAGAAAATGAGATTGAGAGCAGCTGCTCTCGGCCCGTCCCCAGCGAAGGGGCAGAGTTCCCGGGTACAGTCCGGGCTGGGGGATGTCTCGGCTGCGAGACCTCGCGGGGAAATCGCCAGGAACGAGATGATCATTACAGGCCATTCAAGTCAGCAGCGTTTATGCTTTTCTGTTTGCTTGCAAGCAAAACCAGCAGCTAATTTGCAAGGCTGCCTTTTGTAAAAGGGCCCTTTGATCAATGCCTGCCTGTGTTAATGTTTCAGTAGGCTATTGATTTCTGCAACCGCTTTTGTTCCCTGAATTGATGTGCGATGGGTTTCGGCAGTGCACACTATGCATGTTTGATTAAAGTTCATTTGACTTCTCTTGCAGGGAAGCAGGGAGCTGTTTTTACTCCCTGTTTGTAGAACCAAAGCTTTCCTGACTTATTCCTTTGTGCTCAAGCTTCTGCCACCCGTGCCGTCGCCGCTGTACACTGCCTCTAATCCTTCCAGCCTCACTCCACTCCAGCATTTAATCCCTTAGGTAGACAATATAATATTGGCTAGCCAGGCAGCTAATAAGATGTGGCATGGAATTTTTTCGGTGTAGTACACGTCTAACCTTGTGTCTGTCTATAACATTAACATTCTCGGGGGTTGCTTCCTTCCCCTCTGACGATTGTTCTCTGCCTGTCAGAAGGCTGAGTCACCACCGAGTCATGGAGCCGTGAGGTCTGACGGTGAATGTGAAGTACAGAATATTCTCTAGTCCTTTCATCTCTCCAGATTTCATCGATGGGGTAAAACAAGCTGTTGAATAATCTGGTGTTTCATCTTTATCTGCGTGCAGTTGTGACTGCAATGTCTGGGGGGGGTCTCAGGAAGCAAAGCTTTATTGTCACAAAGTTACTATTTTTTTAAATAAATATACACCATTTATTTATTTTTTAAGTTTGGTTTATGATGTAGTACATGTGTTAAACTTCCCTTGGGACCTGATGGGTTTGCGATGTGTAAATAGAGCTCAAATAGGATCCCATTTCCTATTTTATGATGGGAGATTGGTTTGCACTCTGCTGCTGCCATATGTCAGAGGATGCATTAATTCACTGACATAAAGACATGGGATTTACTGACTCGCTCCTCGGTGCTGACACCTCAGATTTGATACAAATGAATTTATAGGTAAAATGTGGCTGGTTTCATTTGCAAAAGAACTTTCTACCTCTGAAAAGCATTGCATAAGCTTTTCTGCAGAGCTCTGTCTGCCGCCTGGCACAGGTCGTATCCTCGGTTTGTCAAAGAGTTGTGCTGGGTGGACTTTGAGCCCACTTAATGGACTTGGAGTAAAAATGGTATTTCTAAAGCAAACACAGGCGGTTGAACACGCAGCAGCAGGGCAGGGTGCTGGGTGTCAGAACTTGGTGTTCTTCCCACATCGGACATAGCTGGAATGCTCATTGCCAGCCTGCACACATTTTACTTTTAGATTCTCTCCAGGAAAGAGATCTATCTGTCTTTTTTTTTTTTTTTCAGTAGGGCTTTTGTCCTTCAAAATCAGCAGTTGTAGGTAATGATTAATTTTGCCCACTTAATCCTTCCTCCTCCTTTACTCCGTATCCTTCTGAAAACAGCTTGGTGGGAATATTGCTGAGGTCTGTGGTGGAGATCAGTAGCATCAGTCCCAGCCTACAGCAGTGCAGATTAAAAATGCATCCCTTCTGTCTATCACCAGAAATCAAAGTTGTGGTTGAGTTCTTTTTGTGGTGTTCCTATTTTTAAATTAGGCATTGGTAAAATTCTTAAGAGTCTTAAATGTCAGCAGTTAATGTCTAGAACAACATCCTCCTTTTGTCTTTCCAGCGTTTCAGTGGTGCAGATGTTAGTTGTGGCTGTAATTGCTTGTTGAGGCCCTTGGGAGAGTTTGGATTAAAGGTGTGTCTTTATTAGCATTAAGGTGAGTGATCTGCCCCGAGTACAGGCTGCAGGATTTCCCCCCAGAGGGAGCAGGCTGAGGTTATGTTATTTGATCACCTAAAATGTAGTTCAAAGAAACCCTTTTCGTGGGCGATTCAGGTATGTTTGTTCTGATGTTGATTTTTTTTTTTTTTTTTTTTTTTGCAAGGGGCTGGTTAGAACTTCTCCATTTTTCTCTTGCAACTTGAAAGAAACAACACCTTTTACCTTAGAGGCAGACAAGTCACCAGGAAATGATGGGGTTTCAAAGTAAGAGAAAAGAGATTAAAACCACATGCTGTTCTTTAGTTCGGCGTTACATCCGCTAGTTTGAATGGCAGCTGCTCCAGTTTTTGAACATAAGCCAGATCCACGATGCTGTGAAATTATCACTCATTTCTCTAGGTGTGCTTTTTTTAACTGCTTAATTAATTTAGATGTGGGCATATATATTCAAATTAAAACGCGATTTGCTGTAGGAGGGGTGAGTTATGGTTATAGACATCTTGTTGAGTACTATTCTAACTTCCAGCTTCTTAAACAGGTATATTGAAAAACATCTGTACGCAGAACGTAGGTTGACAAAATGGCAGTATCTGTTTGAATTGATCCCTATTCTTTCTGTAAACACCAGGGGATTCTTAGCAGTTACCAGTTATTTGTTCTGACAGCTCACTGAAGGGTAGTACCTGTCGGGACGTGGTGCCTCCAGAGGTGTCAACGGGATGCTGCCAGCAAGGCAGGGGAGAGCAGCAGAGCCAGCAGCATCCGGGTGGAGGCTGGATACAAACTCTTTTCTCTCCGAGGAGAGGAGTGAGAAGGCATCTGTATACTTCTGTTCCTCCCCTGCAAAAAGCAAACCAAAAATAATGAGGATTTTTTTCCCTGTCTTAGCTAAAGAACTCTTTTGTCTGGCAGAAATGCATCGTGAAGTTTCCTACAAAAATACACGTGCACGGATAGAGAGAGGAAAAGGGAGGAAAAAAGCTGACAAGTCAGATTTGCATGCCCCTCTAACATACTCCTTCTGTATTTGCAGGGAGAACTAATCACCTTCTATTACTATTGGAAGAAAACCCCTGAAGCAGCAAGTTCTCGAGCCCACCGTAGGCATCGAAGACAGGCTGTGTTTCGGAGAATTAAAACTCGAACTGCTTCCACTCCAGTCAACACTCCCTCCAGGCCCCCCTCCAGTGAATTCTGTAAGTGGAAGCTAAAAGCAATGCATTTATCTTTGTTTAGATGCAGGGAGCAACAGTAATGTAATGGTGCTGTACCTTCAAGGGAATGAAGCAAGGAAATGGAGTTCAGGCAGTTGCCCTCTCCTGTTCCTATACCATTATGCTGGAATGTGGTAGGCGTCTTTGATCACCAGATGCTTTGTGCAGTTCTTAAACATAAAAGCATCCTGTAAGGATGGAAATATTGCCCTGGTACTGAATTTTCTTGCTCTTTTCTTGGGTTTGTGTTGTGTTTTCTCCAGGGTTATTACAGCAATGGGAATTAGGAAATGCAAAAAGAAGCATAAATGCAAAAACTTCCATCCCTTTGGAAGGAAGTCCCTTCCATCCTTACTTGGTGACCCCTGCCTTCTCCTTCAGACTGTGTGCTGCAGCCAGCACTGCTGTATCTTAATGAGTCTTGAAGAACATTAACCTTGACTGAAGCAGAAGTGTCTAAACAAAAAATAAACACCCAAACCAATGAAATGTACTGCATTGCCAAGGGTTACGATGAGTCATGTCCATATGGATATATAAACTTTTATCCTTACGTAAAAGGCTTGTGTTACCCTGTGAGTTTTAGGTCTTTCTATGGACTAAACCCAGCAAATTTCCGTGCCTTCTAAGGAAAAGGGACTACGTAGAAGGCAGAAATTGGCAGAATCTTATTAATATGGGGGAGGTAGAGGATGTGGTGAGCGAGCAGGAGAGAGAATTCTGGAGAGGGTATCTGTGAGGTGGTGAGAAAGAGCTGTTTTGCTTCTCCTTGCTGAACCTGATAGGATTTATTGCCCATTTCTGTGTGCCCAAGTATTGAGAATCTCGAGTTCACAGCTCGATCCAAGATACTCGGCGCTTCAGAGCACAAGTGCTGGAAGGAGCCATCCATAGGATCCAACTGCAGGATGAGAATAAAAATCGATTAAGTAAAAGAAAGCAAGAACTAGCCTGGTGTCAATTTTGCAGTAAGGGTTTAAACACCTGCAAGAATTAATGTAGAAATTATAGTAGTGCTAGGAGCTACTGTTATTAAATGGGACCCTGTGTTAATTTGAAGGGTAATGAGTTGATGACAGACGCTAATGACAAATGCTGTAGAATCCCTCCCTCTGTATAACCTGCATGTATTACAAAGTACACTCTTGGAACCCTTAGAAAAACACTATTCTTGCGTCAAGTACTTCTTTTCTAATTAAAGATGTGAACAAAAGAAGCCACAGGGCTTTCTGCTTGTGGCAAATTACAGACCTGCTATGTTGTGAATTCCTAGTGGTGGTGCTAGAAAAATGCAGTACTCTCAATAAGAAAGGATTTACCTCTGAGTTGTTTTAGAAGATGAGGTAAGATACAGTTTTTGTGGTGTCTGCAGTTTTTCAGTGGTTTAGATGGTGCTATTTAGCTCAGAGCCTTGTAATTGGCTAATTTCCTATGCACTGCTTGCCACAAAGTGACCCTTTCCACATTCTCCACTTCTTCAAAATGTGACATTTTTGAAATGCAAGTTTGCCACGGGTTAAAACTCTTTAAGGAGACTTGCAGTAAGGATTGGAAAGCGGGTACTAATCTTGTAGTACCTCTCATCCAAAAGAATCCCAACATGTTTTTCAAACAGGTATGTTATGTATAAGCATCGTTCCTTCCACCCACAAAACAAATGTAGCTCCTGGGTTAAACGCAGCCGCTGTCTAATAGCATGTAACAGCAGTTCCCATCTGGTGGGAAGTTTAGAAACAAAATAAAAACCAGGAAAGCCACCACAGTATTTCTCTGTGGTATCTAGTAAAGTAGGATTTAGGTATAGAATATTTCATTTTAAATTTGACCAGGTTCTAGAGATAAACATCCTTTCTCTTGAAAGTTGTGCTTGTGGAATGCAACCTCTCTAACTAAGCACAGTGTTTGAATGACAACCCAATTGGAAAAGTATTGTGTAGTGAATGAAAAGTCCTGTGAATTCTATCACTTGGTGCATTCCTGTAATCTTCCATTAATCTGTAGGCTGATGAGGTTTGGCCTTGCTTAGTTTGCAAAGTCAGAAACAGTGGCCATCCAAGGCAAGGTGGGTTGTGGGAAGTCACAAAATTTGTACTGGAACTATTGTTATCAGTGGTTATTTTAGTCAAGTAGGAAAAAATTGAAAATGTTTTCCATTTTCCTCTTCTCCCCCTGTTCTTTATTTATTCAGTGGATTTGAGCTCAGCCAGTGAAGATGACTTTGACAGCGAGGACAGCGAACAGGAACTGAAGGGCTACGCCTGCCGTCACTGCTTCACAACCAGTAGGCACCCCATTCCTTGCTGTATTTCTCTCCTTCCTGCTGCTGCCTATTTAATGCAGGTTCATTCAAGCAAGAGCAGTTGGTGTGCACCTACAGCTGTTCAAAAAAGTGTGGGGTGGAGTCAGCTAAAATAGGCGGCGTTCCCAGTTAACGGTGCTTTGCCATCGCAAATTAATATTGCAGTGACAAAGAAGCATCTTGGGAGATAGAAGTTTATACAGGAAAAAACATCCATGTGATCCTTAATCTATATAATCAATTTGTGATAGAGCGAATCAATATTGGACTGTGACTGTCACACACAAAACTTCTTTACGCTGCACCAAATCTCTTTTGCAGCAGCCTTCATTCCTGAAGGTTGTCTGATATTTGGACATGTGCATGGCATGGAAGTGTGACCCCCAAAATAGGAAAGGGCTCACTTTACTGTAAGAAACGACAGCTTTGGAGAATAATAGCTGCCTGTTAGCTCCCAGGTAGAGCAAATAAGGCTTCATTCTTTGTTTTCAAAGCTGTAGTTGCATCAGTAAACAAATTTGTAAATTGAATATTGAAGATGTGCACTGGACCACAGACTAAGCCTGGAACAGGACAAAGTTTTCCAGAAATTTCTCCAACCATGTTGTCCATAGAAAAGCAGCTACTTTTCTAGTTGTTGTGTGCTTTTTTTAATAATGCCATGTGTCTGTGCTGTCTGGTACACTGTGTGTTTCTAAGCTGTTGCTTTTCTTGCCCCAAGCCTCCAAGGACTGGCACCACGGCGGTCGAGAAAACATTTTGCTGTGCACTGATTGTCGCATTCACTTCAAAAAATACGGAGAGCTGCCACCCATTGAGAAGCCTGTAGACCCTCCACCCTTTATGTTTAAGCCTGTCAAAGAGGAAGATGATGGACTTAGTGGAAAGCATAGCATGAGGACAAGGCGGAGTCGAGGCTCGGTAGGCTTAACACTCTTGCATTGCAGCTTCTTCTGTAAAGAGGTGGTGTCTGGAAGAAAGTAGTCAAACTTCAAAAATGATGCTTTTTCCGTCTTGTTTGTTTGCCATGATATGTACCTCCTGCTGCATTTGTCTGTGCAGGTGTGAGATTTGCTGAGGCTGAAGCTTTCCTTAGAAAAGGAGCTGAAATGTCTCTTCTGCAAGTTCTAATAAAACTTATTTCCATGTTTTTAATGACTGGCAGTGGCCTGTTGCCATAAGGGGGATTTGACCAGTGTATCATTACAGATTTTGTATTAGTATGTGTCCTTCCAGCTGCATCTGTCAGAGGTAAGCCCTTGGGTATATTTTAAGGAAGAGTTTTGAAAAATTAAATGCTATTCTTGTGGTCTCCTCATATTACTGGAATTAAAAATCTCTTCCCTGCAGAAAACCATAGTTTGATTCTCTGGTCAGGGTGCTCTGTCACAGAGTTTTTACTTGGGGTGAAATGCTGGAAGCCCTTCTGTGACTTGTGAGAACTCTGACAGCAGCTCAAGTTAATTTGATGTTTGCTTTGGGTTTTGGCTGATAGAAAGCAGCAGATTTCTTTCTTTTTCTTGCCCTCCCCCTCTGTCTTTCTGATCGTGATGATACGACCATTGCTTCTAAATATCTTGTGAGGCTACACTGTCAGGCAAGATTGGCATCATTGTTTTTATGGTAGCCAGTTATCCAAATAACCTGCCAAAACTGAGGGAAACGGCATTAATTATTGAAATACACTGCGACTCCTTATTGCAGAGCAGGAACACACTGAAACTGTGGCTTTAGAAACTGGTCTTTACTGCGTGAATGCCAACAGATAGACTGTGTTTTTTTTAATGGAACATGAGGGTCCTCTCCTACCTCGTGTGCTCTGTGTGCGTGTGCCTGCTTGTAAATGTGCGTGCATGCGTTTTATGAAGCCAATTTAGCATGCAAACAGCAGCAGCTTTGGAACATCTTTCTCCTGTTGACATTTCTAGCAGATGCTAGTAAATAAAATAATCAGGTTTTGAGCAGAGAAATTAAGGATTCGTCTCCTTTTCAGTCCAGATGAGCTTCTAAGGAAAAACTGTAACAATATTAAATGCTCTTGATTTTTCATTTTTCAAGCTCTTAGGCATAGATCGAGCGCTCCTGCTCTGCTGTAAGACAGAAAAAAGTAAAGAGGTTGGACAAATGCTGACTGTGATACCCTTTGGTTTCTGTTACCCAAATAGATGTCTACACTACGTAGTGGTCGTAAAAAGCAGCCAGCCAGCCCTGATGGTAGAGCCTCACCCATTAATGAAGACATCCGTTCCAGCGGCCGCAACTCTCCTAGTGCTGCCAGCACCTCCAGTAATGACAGCAAGGCAGATTCAGTGAAGAAGTCTACCAAGGTAAAGGTTTCCCATTCCCTCAGGTTAGGAGGGGACACCTGAGGCCTCTGCAGTCAGGCAAATGAGCTGCAGATTCTGGGAGGTCAGGGAATATCTCCGTGACCTAGAAATTCCTACTTGTGGGGATAAGCAAAAAATGTAATGGTGCATCTGACTGATGCTTTGTTCCTGTACACGAGGATGGGTAGTGATAGAAACCATTAAAGTATCCCCACGTAACCTTACTGCTCTCCTGATAAATTAATCCTTCAATTTCAGATGCAAATGCAGGCATTAAGCTCATGGAAGTAATACAGATCAGAAATGCTATATTTGAGACAAGTAGACATTTTTGAGGATTTTTTTAAGCAGTACTTAATCTTTGTTTACAAAGGAATATGAATATGTAGTAATTGAGACTACTTCTGTTCCTGTTTTTCTGTATGTATATTTGCTTGGTTTTTCAAAGCAAGCTGACAGTTTAGTCTGTTTAAATGAATAAGTGCCTTTCCAAGAGAATACTGAAGAAACAAAGCCAGATAAAGCAGGAAGGGTTGCCATTAAGCAGTGTAAATTGAAAAGTAGCAAGCTAAAAATAAATATTTTAAAAAGAAATCTAGTCAAAACTGGAGTACGGAGCAAGTTTTCCCATGCTAAAACTGAGAACTTAACAAAATTTGAAGTTAGGTTAGATAATTATGTGATTTATAAAGCTGTCCCATGCCATGAAAGAAGGTAGTAATCTTGTAATAGCATTTCACTGTTAGACCTATATTTGAGAGGGTATAAAAATATCCACTTCTGAATATCAGGAGTAAAGCAAGACTTTCATGTTGTAGAAAGAGGCTTGTTCCCTGCCTGTCTACTGCAGAAAGCCTTGCTCCATCCTCTGTTAACAGCTGGTGTTGGTCTCCTGGAGTATCCTGGGCCAGTTGGTCTGGTGTGAGTCTCTGGTGGACTTGATTCTGCACAGCTGAAGACAACTCCTTTGTTTAAAATAATCCTTCACTTCCAAAGCTCGAAACTACGTCTGCCTGATGAGGAATGCTTTACTCCATGTAACTTGGATTGTTTTTAAATACTGATTATCTCAACTTGTGATCTGTTCTCTTGCTCCATCGGAATCTCTCTCATTTATTTGTATTAAATACAGTAGCACTGGCATCTGCTCAACTTATTTTTGCATTTTTATCACTGGTAACTGTTGTGTTCTGCTTTATTTGTGGCAGAAGATAAAAGAAGAGGTGTCTTCTCCTCTCAAGAACTCCAAGAGGCAGCGAGAAAAGGCAGCTTCTGACACAGAGGAACCTGACAGGGCCAATGCCAAAAAATCCAAAACTCAAGTGAGTCGCACAGAGGAATATTCTCTCTCTTAAGAGAACAGTTTAAGGAGGGGGGGAGTGTGCAAACCTGGTAACAAACCAAAAACATGAAATCAGTTTAAGCCACAGCAAATTGTAACTTAATCTGTGGTTGGAAAGCAACCCATATTATAATACGTTCCTTCTGTTGAAAAATAGTGGGATTATATGGGGTAAGTGCAGGAGTCTTTTTTTGTTCTTTTAATATCAATGATCAACCATATAGGAGTACACTTGGATTATTATCCAGACCTCTTACCCCCAAAATTTTTTAAATTAAATTTGTTTTTTCCTCTTCTGTGGCAAGTTTGAAGACCACCACTGGAGTTGTCTTAATTTAGTGGTATCAAAGCTCAATTTTAATACTTTCGGGATGTCATTCCAGCTCCGTGTGCCTGACCAGGTTCACTATGTACCCAGGATTTGGGAATTTTGGCACCGAGCTTTCCACTGAGCTGAGAAGCCCAGAATGGTTGAGGTTGGGAGGGCCCTGGAGGTCATCTGGTCAACCCCTCTGCTCAGGCAGGGTCCACATCCAGATGGCTTTTGAATATCTCCAAAGACAGGGAGTCCAGAGCCTCTCTGGGCAACCTGTTCCATTGCTTGCTTGCCCTTGTAGTGAAAAAACATCTTGTTATTTTTTGGGCATTTCATTTGTGCCCATGGCCACCAGACACTGCCACGAAGCCCATGTCTCCATGATCTTTCACCCTCCCTTTGGATATTGATGTTGCCTGTGCTGTTTTAAGCCCTGTGAGGTTCAAAGGGTGGTGCTTGCACTTGGGTTTGCACAGCACGTGTGACAGGTTGCACCCTTTGGCATGCTCATCGTGTGCTTTGTGTAGTTTCCTCGTGCACGGTGGTTATCCTTCCCCCTCTCCTGCAGGAGATCAGCAGGCCAAACTCCCCCTCGGAGGGCGAGGGCGAAGGCGAGAGCTCTGACAGCCGCAGTGTCAACGACGAAGGCAGCAGTGATCCCAAGGACATTGACCAGGACAACCGGAGCACGTCACCCAGCATCCCGAGCCCTCAAGACAATGAGAGTGACTCGGATTCATCTGCTCAACAGCAAGTGCTGCAGGCACAGCCCCAAGTGCTTCAGGCACAGAGCGCTTCTGGCCAGGCTCCTCCTCCCACGCCACCTATATCGGCCCAGTTACCAGCATCGCTGCCAGCAGCATCGAGTGCTCCTTCAGCTCCTCCACAGGTCTCGCCGTCGGTGTCCCAGCCCCCCAGCCAGCCCCAGGCCCCCGCGCCGCCCCCTCCTCACTCCCACATACAGCAAGCCCCCGCTTTGCACCCGCAGAGGCTCCCATCTCCTCACCCGCCCCTGCAGCCTTTGAGCGTGTCGCAGAGCCAGCCCACCCCTGCCTCATCACAGCCCCACTCGCAGCCTCCCCTCCACAGTCAGGCCCAGCCTGCCCCCCACAGCCTGCAGGCTCAGCCCCTCCTGCCTCATACCGTACCTTCCCAGCCGTTTTCCCTCCCCACTCAGACATCTCAGTCTCAGGTTCCCCTTCAGACACAAGCACCGTCTCATTCTCACTCCGCTCTCCAGGTGCAGGTGGCACAGCCTGTCCTGCCAACTGCAACCTCGCTGCAGCAGGCTCAGCCTCCACGGGAGCAGCCCTTGCCCCCTGCACCCATGGCCATGCCTCATATCAAACCTCCCCCTACTACCCCAATCCCTCAGCTCCCCACTGCTCCGTCCCACAAGCATCCTCCTCATCTCTCTGGCCCTTCTCCGTTCTCCATGAACTCCAACTTGCCTCCACCACCTGCTTTAAAACCTCTGAGCTCCCTCTCAACTCACCATCCTCCATCTGCACACCCTCCTCCTCTGCAGCTGATGCCTCAGAGCCAGCCGCTGCAATCTTCACAAGCCCAGCCTCCTGTACTGACACAGAGTCAGAGCCTTCCCCCACCTGCTAATCACCCCCCCTCTGGACTCCATCAGGTATCCTCCCAGCCCCCCTTTTCTCAGCATCCGTTTGTCCCAGGAGGCCCACCTTCCATCACCCCTCCTTCTTGCCCCTCCACATCCACGCCACCCACCGTGCCCGGCATCCCCCTTCAGACTTCCATCTCCACATCAGCGACTTCTGGTGGCAACGTGCCAGTGGTGACAGCCTGCACGCTACCACCTATTCAAATCAAAGAAGAAGTCCCAGATGAAGCTGAGGAACCGGAAAGCCCTCCCCCTCCACCCAGAAGTCCATCACCAGAACCTACTGTGGTGGATACACCAAGTCATGCGAGTCAGTCAGCCAGGTAAGGAGGCTTCCTGATGGCACTTTGCTTTTCTGGGTAGCTGGCACTCTCAAAAGCTGAAAAATGAGCTCCTGTGGGAGCTGAGTGTGTTTCACATGCGCATCTTCTCAGCCTCTCTTTCTGGCTGATTTTCTCTGGTTTTCTGTAAGGGTGCTGTTTCAGCCAGTGTGTTCAGACAGGGCCTTACAGTTTGTAAATGTGAGAGGGGTTTTATATTCTGCTTGTCTCTGGAGTAATGTGATACAGTTAATTTTCTCGTGGCTTTCAGGGAAGCTGCTAGTGCTATTGTATAAGTGTAGAGTAATACTTTTTTTTTTTTTTTTGACATACAGCTCTTAAATCCCAGATTCTTGCATCTTTCCCAGGGCTAAGGTCTTTCTGTTTCATTTATTTCAGGTTCTATAAGCACCTGGACCGTGGCTACAATTCATGCTCAAGAGCAGATTTATACTTCATGCCTCTGGCAGGATCGAAACTGGCCAAGAAGAGAGAAGAGGCCATTGAAAAGGCTAAAAGAGAAGCGGAACAGAAAGCCAGAGAAGAGAGGGAAAGAGAGAAAGAAAAAGAGAAGGAAAGAGAGAGGGAGCGGGAACGTGAAAGAGAAGCAGAAAGAGCTGCGGTAGGTTTATTTGTAGCAAAGAGCTGTTTCAGGGAGCTCTTTGGGTTGGTAGGATCTGACCTGGATGGTGACTACCAGAATCCAAATCTCCAGAAGTGCTTTAAGGCATGTGCAATCAGGTATTTGTGAATATGAGAGCCTTGTGTTTTAAGTGAAAGCCAACCATCTGTGAGCACCTCTTGGCCTGCCTGTGACTCTTCTCTTCAAAGGAAATGGAGAGCTTCTGGTCCTGGTCTGTTTCTGATGCGCGGGAAGCCAGTGCAGCTGGGGATAACTAGGCCATGTATTTACATTGACTTGCAGTAAAAAAGCACTCTCCAGATAGAGTGAATGCCTTTGTGTACCTTGTACTGCTGTGCAGGCACAAATCTGCTAGAAAAAGGGGATCTGAAGGCTTTTTAAATTTGAAGTAAGCTTAATTAAAGTCCTATACTTTTTTTTTTTAATGGAGAGACACGAACTCCAGCATTGGTAAAGAGCTAACACAAGTAACCCATTTTTTTGTGGCCTGTTGGAAAGGAATGATTACTTCTGGGCCCACAGAATTGGTATGTTGGTGATATATTATTGATGCTGAAAAGGTGCTAAAGTCTTCCTATTCCATAGTGTGTTTCAGAGATCTGAATCATAACTAGGTGTTCCTGTAGGATTATAAAATTCAGGACATAGCACCTATCCATTAAAGGGTGTGTCATCTACAGGGACTTTGCGTTATTTTGGGGATAGGGATCCTTGGGCAATTGCATGGGTAAACTGTGCTTATTGCCCTCCCCAGGAGTGCTCTGCTGCCCTTGTGCTATAGGGGAGAGCAGGATGCAAAGTCCTGATGTGGAAGGAGTGGAATTAGTTGTGTTACACATCACGGGGATGGCTTTCCTTTGGTTTAGTAAGTTTTAGGGTACAGGTGAGTGTGGAGAGGACAGGAAGAAGACACTGCCAATGAGACTGGTGGCCTGTGGTGACAGGTACCAGCCAGCTACGTTGCCCATAGCTGTGACGTGTAACTAAATTTCTCTTCCCCCATTCTGTGCAGCAGAAGGTATCCAGCTCCTCCCACGAAGGCCGTCTGGGAGAGTCTCAGCTCAGTGGGCCAGCACACATGAGACCTTCATTTGAACCTCCCCCAACGACCATTGCTGCTGTGCCACCTTACATCGGCCCAGATACTCCTGCTTTACGAACACTGAGTGAATACGCCCGTCCTCATGTCATGTCGCCAACAAACCGCAACCATCCTTTCTTTGTCCCCCTGAACCCCACCGACCCGCTTCTGGCCTATCACATGCCTGGCCTCTACAACGTGGATCCCACCATTCGGGAACGAGAGCTGCGAGAACGGGAAATCCGGGAACGAGAAATCCGGGAAAGGGAGTTGAGAGAGAGGATGAAACCTGGTTTTGAGGTGAAGCCCCCAGAGCTGGACGCCCTTCACCCGGCTACTAACCCCATGGAGCATTTTGCCAGGCACGGTGCACTGACTATTCCCCCAACAGCAGGACCTCACCCGTTCGCTTCCTTCCATCCGGGTTTGAACCCCCTGGAAAGAGAGAGACTCGCGCTGGCAGGCCCACAGTTACGGCCTGAAATGAGCTACCCTGACAGACTGGCAGCAGAGAGGATACACGCCGAGCGGATGGCATCGCTGACAAACGACCCCTTGGCACGGCTCCAGATGTTCAACGTCACGCCCCACCATCACCAACATTCACACATACACTCGCATTTACACCTACATCAACAGGACCCCTTACATCAAGGTGAGCACAGGGGAAGGGTGCAGTTTCCTAGGGAGCCTCTCTCGTGAGCTCTTGGCAGCAGTTTGCCCAAAACAGGCAGGCTGTGGCTCCAATTCAAGTAGCAAAATCCCTGTTTTCTCGTACGCGATACGACTTTGGTGCTGTATGAAGTTGTGATAACTGCAATGCAACCAGTTATTTTTTGGGAAGGTGGACCAAAACCAGTGCTAAAGTAAATGATGGTAACGGTACGGTGACCTCCATTGAGACTCCGACTCCACACTGTCACTGGGAAAGCTTTGCTGTTTTCATTTTTTTTAAAGCACTGGAATCCTAGAGCACCACTTTACCGTGGTGTCTGGTGTACACTCCAGTGGGTGCAGGGAGTTCACTGGGAGAGAGGGGATGGAACTGGCAACACCACTAATGCTTATGGCTGTTATGTTATGAGTGAAGGACTGAAACTGGTGTTTCCATATAGGAGCTGGGGAAAAAAAATAAGGAGATAAAAACTTCATCTCCTTAGCCATTTGACATGCCGACCATCTGGCTTTAGTCGAGCTGAAATTCTTTTGTCACTATTCTCATGATGAGCCATCTAAATGTATAGGTTGGCGTCTTTTTAGCTATGGTGTATTCTTATGCGTGGAAATTTTTTCCCTGTAGTATTTAATAGTCTGAAAAATGAATTGATGCCTTGCTCGTTTCTAAAGCCAGCTACGTGGTTATTCCTCTAGAAGTCTGGAACCTGGAGTCTGGAAGATGAGGCACTAAGCAGAATTTTGTAATTTTCTGGTGGCAGACTGGAGAGAACATAGCAAGCGAGGCAGCAGGTGCAATAGCTGCTAAGTATATATAAAAAAAAAAAAAGTCCAAGTACTTACAGTGCAGCTTCTGGTGTATCTGGCTACAAATGTGGTGTTTGTGCAGGCAAATATAGCATAGTTTGCCTTGGAGCAGTGTGCATTAAATGGAGCTGGGATGTCTGCTGTTCGGAGCTTGCAGGGAATTTGAGTGCTGTTGCAGATGCCAAATTTTATAGCGAGGAAATCAGCAGGGTCTTGTGAGATTGTTAAGGGGCGAGGGGTTACAGGTAAGAGAGGGTAGTGCTGAACATCAGCATCCTTAAAGCTGTCAGCATGGATTGAGACTGACTGCACAGGTTCCAGAGGGGTGCAGTGTGAGTGGGTTTGCATTCCCCACTGATGGCAGAAGAAATTTGTCATATATCTGTCTATACAGGGATTCTGTTGCCAGGTAAGTCACCACTCTGCAGGTGAGTCTAGATACTCCCCAGTTAATTATTCCAGACAAAAATATGGCTAGTACATTCTCCGTCGAGTGAGAGACTGGCACAGACAAAGCCAAGTCAATTCATTTTCAACTAAGTCTCTCTTATCACTGCTTGAAAGTAATTTGGCTTTTATTTTGGATGGGAGGTTAAAATAGCGTTAGGGGCTCAAGTGTCATCTTTTGGCCTCTCAAATAGTATTGGTTAAGTCAGAAGGATGCCCAAGTACTTCTGTACTAAATGTTACTAGTGATCCTTCAATTTTATGTGTGTGAAGGGGAAATTGGAGAGAGTTTTGGAGAAAATCTGTCTAAATGTTGATCATCTTGTTTCTCCTTATTGCCCGGTGCACTTCTTTTTCTTGTAGAAATCGAAAGCTCTGGGTTGTTGCTTTAACAATTAAGACTGTTTGGTAAGCAGATGTCACTTGAAGATAGAAAAGTGGGTTTCAAGTTGGATGGAGCTAAAGTTCCTGGTAATTACACACCAGTTAGGCCAAATGGTGATCCAGCTCAAGACTAACAAGGCTTTTGATCTCCCAACAGTGAGCAATGCTTCCCAAAGCAGTTGATTGCTTGCTTGCTTTCTTTCTTTTAAAGGTTCTGCAGGACCTGTTCATCCGCTGGTGGATCCTTTAGCAGCTGGACCCCATTTGGCACGTTTTCCCTACCCGCCTGGGACCATCCCCAACCCATTGCTAGGGCAGCCACCTCATGAGCATGAAATGCTCCGACATCCAGTCTTTGGTGAGAGAGAGCATTTTATGGTCCTCTATGAAGGTTGTCTCTTGACCTGAACTGTTGCCTTTGGGGCTGTAGCATTTCCTGGGAGGGGAGTTGGAGAAGTTGAGCTGCAACTTGGGTTACAGCCGAAGGTTGGTTGGTTTGTTTCTAGAAAGAAAAAACCCAACACAAATACAATGAACTTCATGGGAGAACTTTCTGCAGAGCTCATAGCAAATAAGTGTCTAAAAATGGGCAATTCTCTCCTAGGTACTCCTTATCCACGAGATCTGCCTGGTGCCATTCCACCTCCGATGTCAGCAGCCCACCAGCTGCAGGCCATGCATGCCCAGTCAGCAGAGCTGCAGAGACTGGCAATGGAGCAGCAGTGGTTGCACGGGCATCCTCACATGCACGGTGGTCATCTACCAAGTCAGGAAGATTATTACAGGTGAGATGTGCAATGAAAGCTTTTGGAGACTCAGGGGTGCCACAGCTTCCTTCATCTTTCTCCACATTATGTGGGTTTTTTTTTTTTTCTTTAGAATTACTGCCTTTCTTACTGTGTGCTGTGTTACTGTCCTGATGCAGTAATTGGGGATGTACTAAGGCATTTGGGTGTAGGTGATAGGGCAGCTTGGAAGCGAGGTCCCAATTACTGGCACAGGATGTAGACTAGTTGAATCTTAACAGTGCTGAATTACTGATTTGGGTTTTTCAGTGTGATACTACGATTGCTGCTTCCACATCTCTCTCTCTTCCTTGAGAACAGCAGAGGAGGGTGGGTAAAAGCTTTATGAATGAGAAGAGGGGAGGAACTCAATAAATCTTCAGAAATGACTAAAGGCAGTAGGAAGTTGAAATGTGTGAATAATACAGATCCTGCATTACCAGCTGAGAATTCCTAGACGAATCACGGGAGTTTTTTCTCCCCTGAATGCTCTGTGGGGTTGATAGTAGAGTGGTTTTCTTCTTGGCCCACCTTATTTCCTGTCTGGCAATGACCACTGACAGCTGAGAAGAAAAGGGCACCAGCACCTAGCAAGGGTCATTCCGTCTGTCTGTGGGGAGCAGGGATCTGTCAGGAGCAGCACGTTCAAACACCTGCTTTGTGCTGCTTTACTCTGCCGTGTCAGTCCTCGCTTCTGCTGTCCAGAATTGCCTGCTGGCCTCGTGCCACGGGGTCTGCCCAAAACTGCCTGTCATATCTGTACCCGCAGACAGAGCTAAAGCTCCACGAGCTGGCACTAGTGATCTCGCCCACGTGCAAGGAGCATTTCAGTAGCAAAAGGTCATCGCTTCCTCCCGCAGCAGAGAGTGTTATCGCTGCTGTTCCAATAATGCTCGTTTTTGTGCTGAAAGCTCACGAGTCCTGTGGCAACCTCTGGTCTCTTCAGGGCTCCCGGGTGAGGTTAGAGGAAGGCAGAGCTCTCTCTGACGTGTCATGACACCTCCTTGGCTTTGTTAAAATGAGTTTTCTTTCTCTTTCAGTCGACTGAAGAAAGAAGGCGACAAACAGTTGTAATAAATTATTTATTTGTAATGCTGGCTATGGAAACCCCAGTCCTTGGGAAGGAGTGGAACATTTTTACATACAATAAGAGCTACAAAAGGAAAAGAATATCTTATAAAGATTTCTTTATATATTTAAAACAGAAACAACCACCCAACAAGTAGAGACTTATCAGCATAGTGTTCATTTGTAGAGAAGATTTCTCAAGACTGGTGTGGGTCTCCCTGCATGACAACGTATTCAGAAGCCTATTGAAAATACAGGACTGTGTGGAATATTCAGAGAACTTCCTGCAATCTTGGGTTTTTTTTCTTACTAGTTTGTTTTGAGTAGGTGCTAGAATCAGGTTCACAACACAAGTCACTGTGCGTGAAGAGACACTCAATGCATCTATAGCTATTTAAAAAAAAAAAAAACAAGGATTGCAAGTAGGTGACATAACAAGCTCTGAATCCAAGTGCTATAATAATAAAAATCTACTTTTATTTTAATACATTGTAGGAAATCTTCATAATTTTAAAGAGAGCTCAGTTCTGCAGCATGGCTTTTTAAGTCTGTAAATAACTTTTTTGGGTAGAGGGGAGAAACAAAACAAAACAAAACTCCAGAAACGTTTATCTTGATTTTCAGTAACATCACAAATTGTGAATTCCTACCTGGTATTGACAGAATACAGAGTTGATTTTTTAATAAAAAATATATATATAATTATCCCTTTAATTAAAGGGAATGATGGTTATCAATAATTTCAAATGGGTAAAAGCTTGAAATTTGGTTTGCTATCAACAATAAGCATTAAAGGGAGTTGCAGGGATAATGTTGCAAATGACTGTTTCTGTTCTTGGTTTTTTGGTTTGTTTGGGTTTGTTGGGTTTTTTTGTTAGTGTTACATCTCTCTGTTCTGCAGATGATTTCTGTTGAGTTGGGTTTCTCAGCAGTACAGGTGTCCCTTGGAACTAGCTTACCCTTTTGATGCCTACTTCAAGCGTTAATTTTCAGTGTGGCCATAATACACTTCTTTCCTATTACCTTTTGAAACTTAATCGAACTACATTGGTTTTAGAATTTAGGCAAAAGTTCAAATCTGTTCTAAAATATCTTTTTAAAAATCTGTGGCTCAAACGAGTACAGCCAGAAGGTTGTATGCATATTTTTGGAGGACATGCTCTTTCTGGCCTCTTACGTCTGATATGTTCTTAAGAAGAGTGGATAGGCAACTCGGTGTTCTTAAAGTTGTTTTGCAAAAACTAGTCTGTATTTCTCTTTGACTGTTTTAGTTCTGTTTTTATAAGCAAAAAATTTCTTAATCGCCACCAGTGTTCTGTATCTCAGGAACTTACTGCTTTGGGATTAACCAGATAGATGGACAGTAACATTTACTGACTCCCGACACAACAGGTCCGTGCAGAGTAACTCCTGTTGGCCAGTTCCCATGTGGGTGGTAAAAGGAGAGGAATACACAGAAGGCCAGTGACCATTATTTTGGAGACAGCTTTGCTTACTGTCTAGGCAGAATTATTATTTTTTTTCTGACTGTTTTGCCCCGTGTTTTCTTTGCCAGAGCAGAGGGTGATGCAACCAATGGACATCTGAATCTGCTGGCTGTTTTTTCTGCTGGTGCATAACTTACCCCCCATTCTCTCTCTTAACTCACGAGTGCTCTCTCTCTGCTGTTGTAGACTGTTCAGTGTGATGGTTGTGTCATAGGACTGTACCGAGCCATGCTTGATAAACTTGTAGTTAATCATACGTTCTGATGGAAGGCATGGCATGCACAGTGCTTTATCTCAAACCAGTGGCAGCATTAGTGCACAGAGATTACTGTTGGACAATTAGTAACATCCATTTACCAATTAAAAGTACACACTGGGGTATTCTAGGTCCGCTTAAGGCAAAAGTGTGTAGGAGGGAAAAGGAGACTAATTCAGCTGATGTTGATCTTCCTTTTTTTCTGTCCTCCATTCCAGATTTCTCAGTACTAAAGAGCTGCAGTAGTGTTTAATCAGTTCCATCTGCTGTATTTGAACTCTCTGTGAAGGTATTAGGAGGAACAGCTAGTGTTTCTGAGATTTGGAAACCATGAGGTCAAGGTAGAATCGAGGATGGTAAAGTCTTCTTCAGTCAGTGCCTTCAGTCGCTGCCTGCAGTGATCAGGTGAAATTATTTTCTTCTGAGTAACATTTTTTTACTTGAGCTAAGAGTGAGTAGCTAGTGAGATCTGTCTGCTCAGCAGAGAGAGTGCCTCAGTTTACTTTAAAGGTCTAATTAGGCATGTTTCAGTTAAAACTCTCCTTGTTTTTACCATGTGGAATTCGTGAGTTTGGGGAAGTTCAGCCACTTCAGCCATTTTTTCTGATCCTTCTTTTTGCTGTTATTTTTAGCTATAGTTCTTAAGGAAAAAAAACACCTAGTTGTCCCCTCTCTGTATTTTTTTTTCAGCTGAGGTTTGCAGTCTGTTCAAAAGCTACTCATTGATCTCTCTTATTATATATTTTTTTTCATCATTCAGCAAATAAGCACTGAAATTCTTCCATTTTAGACCAATGATTAACTACAACTTTACATGCAGTGGCTTTTGAAGCCATCTTGGTGTTCGATGCCCTGTTAAAACAACCCAGACCGTTTGATTTTTCTTTAAGAAATCTCTCTTACTTTTCCTCTGTTTCAAAAGTTTATTTTTAAATTTTGCTTTAGTGTTTTTGAAACGTCTCTCTTGTTCTATGTCGTCATGGTTGAGCTTGTTTCACTGCACCGTTAAAGCAGAGTGTACATTCTGACTGCTACATTTATATATATCTTGAAGCTTAATGTATATATGAGTAGTTTGCCATGGGATAACACAGTGTAAACAGAGTAGAAACCCAGAAATCGTGACTTCTGTGTTCTCTCCATTTGAGTATTTTGTAATTTTTTTGAAATATTTGTGGACATAAATAAAACCAAGCTACACTACAGCAGCCAGGTTTTGCCTGCAAGCGAAATGTGTCTGTTGATTGTTGTTAGTGGAAAAAGAGTTATTTTCATCTGGGATAACACGGGATGCCGGCATGGCCATCTTGTCTGTTTCAAAGCTGTCTTGTCTTTCTTGGCTTTATTTTTTCCTTCTCTGAGGTCATTTCTTTTTTAACATACAGCACACCAAACACCAACATCATGTCCAGTTCCAGAGTATATGCTGCCTCCCTGAAGCACATTTATGCTCTGGGGCTGTACTGCATAACTTTGGCATATTTTCCTGTAAGTTTAGCAGTCACATGGGTAAGAATGAATGTGTAAGGGTGTTTTGGCTGTTATGGCTTCAGGGATTTTCTGTGTACGGTGGTAATAAATCGTAGCCACTGATCTGCCAGAGCACAAACAAGTCGTTAAAATGAAGTGTGTACAAAAGCTCCCATTGCGTCAGGCAAAGAAGAGTAGAAAGACAAGTTCTCAACCAGAGAGGACAACTCAACAACAGGGTAGGAAAGACAGCGTGCCATCATCTTCTAAATTTGCCTGTGAACTGAAGAGTTCAGAAGACATGTGAAGGAGAATGAGGCCTGATGACTCACGGTGTGTAAGCTTGAAATTAGATACAGTAGACTATATATATACCCCAGTAGCTGAGTTTTTAATGCTTCTTGTTTTCTAAGAGAGAATACTTTCTGCCAGCAAAATCATCTTGCATAACTGATCCAGAGCTGGCAAGAGCTGCATTCCAAAAGGATGATAATTACAGAGAGGAAGATGCACAATAACTATTTGTCCATTTGTTGCCTGCTGAAAAGCTAAAATTTGCTTTCAAATTGCATCAAGTTCCGTGTTTGGGTACATTTGTAATGGCTCCCTGCCTTCCATCTACCAGGGATTATGATGTGTTTGTGTGAGCTAGCTCTTGTGAGCGTTCCATATTTATGGTTCATGGTAATTGGTGTCTCCAAAACGTAGGGAAACGTTACGATGCCACAGAGAGGCAGCGAGTATCTCTGCAGAATAAATCTTTGGTCGAAAGGGAGACAGGAGGTCTCATTCTGCTTTGTTTTTCATCGATGATTTTTTGCAAATAGCGAGGTATTTTGACTCCAGTTTAAGCTAATTAGTGCTCCAAGTGCCGTGAGAAGAGGGTGCCCTGGTGTTTGAGTGTGCTTGAAGCAGAGGGAGGAGGATTCGTGACAAATTGCACCCGAGTTTGGAGTTGAAGAGGCTGCTCTATTTTTATACCCCGTGGCATTTTATAAGGGGAAGGTCAGTTCTCAGCTACTGGAAATAGCTTCTGAAAGTGCTTTTTCTGGGGCTGGCTTGAACTGAACATGTGCTATGGTATTTATTTTGACATTTGGGGTTTTTTTTAATTCCTTGCACTTAATGTAGAAGTTGGATGGGCTTAGGCTGCCCTCCCTCCCTTGCTACAGGTTCTAAGTTCCTAGACTTAAAATGATGAGCCCTACAGGGACAAGTCTGAAGAGGGTTTTTATTAGTCCATAAATTGAACAATATAGTCTCTTTTGCAGTAGTGGTGTGGTGTTCATGATGCTTTGTCATTGCAAGGGTAAAAACTGGAAAACCATCTATTGCGTGGCTTTGTTCTACGTGTGTTGCCAGACTTCATTTTAATGTCAGGTCAGCTGTAAAAAGTAACAGCAGGCAGTAGGGTTTCAGTCCTTCCTAGGCTACGGGTAACTTTTTACAACTTATATTTGTTCAAGGAGAAAAGGTAAAGCCTGGCGTTTGACTCGGGAGTTGGGTTTTTCTGGTGTTTTGTTCAAGGAATTTGATTTTTCTGGTTTTTTGAACGTGAAAAAAAAGGTAACTCTTAACGGTGCTCGTTGTGAAAACCCCTCACGTTTGTAGGAGCTCCCGTGGCGGATGTTCGGGCCCTGGGGCTGGTGAGGCGCGTGCCGAGGGGCGGGGCCGCGGGGCGGGGCGAACTGACCAGGAAGGATCCGGAACCTTCTGGAACCTCCCCCTCAGGCGGGGCTGGGAAGAACCTTTCCCTTGCGGTGAGGGGAAAACGGGTGAGGGAGAGGTGGTGGGACGGCGTTTTGGGGCACAGCCGCTTTCCTGAGAGCAGCCACGCCTGTTTGCCTGCGGAGAGAAGCCCACACCTTGAGGTAGATGGTTGCCCGGCCCCGCCTGGCAGTGTTCATTGATCCCCTCTGCCTTTCCTGGTAGTGTCCTTTGGTCCCTAAAAGAGCTGGATCCCTCTGTGCCCCTCCTGGCAAATATCCTCCGGTCCCTGGGGTAGCCAAGTCCCGGGGACTCGTTCTTTTTTGCTTGGTTGCCTCCGTGTTGCTGCAGCAGGTGATATTCCATATGTTCCAGACAGCTGCTCGCTCCTGTGTTTACAGTCACGGATGTTTATAATTCTTTGTGACAGGTAAGCTTGAGAAAACCTTGCTGGTGTTTGTGTTGGGCTTTTTCCCACACTAGTTTCTTACCCTAAGTGTGTCAGAAAGACTCAATGTCTGATGTTGAAGGGAAGAGTCTTGGTGCCCTGTGTGTAATCAACAAATCATCTTTTGCAACGTACTGTTCTGCTTTTTTCCTTTTTTTTTTTTTTACTTAAGGCTTGACTACCTTGCATGTATGTTTCTGTATGTTTCTGTATGTTTCTCATGGTGTTTACTTTGCAAGCACAAGCTGGAGGATGAAAACAAACATAACACAAACCACAAATCCCAGGTGGATGATTTAGCCAGGCTACTTTTGTTTACAAACATTCATCTCTATGGAGCAGTGACTTGGCAAAATCAGCTACACATGTATATAAAGAATGTACTTCCCTGCTTTGTTCCTAAGCACCATCCTCTTTACCAGTCTCTCTCTTGAAAAAAAAAAAAAAAAAAAGTAAAGGAATTTGGGAAAAAACCAAACATTTATCTGCATAAACTCACACATTTTGCAAAACTGTATTCTAAGAATAGTCACTGGTGGCACCTGGCAGATGTACCGGTGAATGTTGATGCAGCACAGTGAATGTTGATATTATGTTTCTGACACAAAATAAGCGTATCTTCCTTGCCATCTCACAAATTAGATCTTCCCAATAAACATTGTTCAAATCTTCATGAGTGGTGGGAAGGTTTAGGTTAATCTTGCAGTGCTCTGCAGAAAGGGGCAAAGGCACAATAAAAAATAGCACTTAGTGAGCGGTGGACAATGGGCAGGTTGAAGTCACATCCAGAACTCCAGGATTTGATAATTCCATTGCTTGCACATCTCTTTTGGAATTCAGAGTATGTGAATTTTAGGACACTAAATCAAACCCAGCCTCAATGCAAGCATGAGTAACTTCACCAGTTATTAATGAAATAGTGTGCTTTCCCTAACCCCAAAGCATGCTTAGGGTACCTCAAGAAGTACAGCTGCCAAAGTGAAAGGCTCAGAAAAGGTTCAAGCAATCAGTCTTGTTACCCATTCCTTCCCTTTGGATGACTTTGGGTCTTTTCAGTTTCTGAATCCTATTGCAATTTTATTTCATTATTTGTTAGCTCTTTAAATATTTGTCAAATGTCCTTACCTGTGGCAATGTCGCCAGAAAAAAAGTATTGTCTGCAAAGTTGTTGCCTAGCTCATGAACCCCCCTTGTATATCACTATAGCTGCAAGGCTGAGTTTCCTGCACCAGAAAACATGTGTATGGGAGAGAAATTATGGAATAAATTGATGCACTGGCCCTGGAAAATAGCTGTGCGTGATGTCAATGGAGTTGCATTTCACTTTGCCCGGGGTCCTGGTTTTGCTGGAACAGCCTATTAGTCAAATCTGTAAGATGGAAATTTCTCTGGCATTGCAGCTTGTTTGAGTGAACCCTAATGACAAAGTCTAGGCAATTATAAGGAATCTACTATGTTTGGCCTGGTAAATGTGGTTGAATGTATGACTTCAAAATACCAGCCACAGCCTCATGGGGGTTTTTCCTTCCTCTGTGTTGGTTTGGTTTATCGTCATCTAAGTCTCGCTGCTTTATCCTCCTTTTGGCTTCTCTCTAGGCCGTTCCTTCGCAGTTTAATGCTTTTTATATAGTAGCAAATAAAATGGATATCAGTAGCAGTATTTTAAGAAGCACAAGAGGTTGCTCACTAGCAGAGGAGTAAAGGAACACTACCCGCTTTCCCTAAGAAGCTCCAGTGAGCTTCAGCACTTTGTAATACCAATGGAATTGTCACCAAGGGAATGTCTGCGACAATTTATTGGAAGTAGGGAGGAGAGGATTGACAAAGGGAATATACATTAATTCTCTGGGTGCTCTTTTTTTTTTTTTTTGTGAAAGGATCCACTCAGCCCTAAATCTTCTAGTGGACAGAACTGCAGAACATCTAGTGTATCTGCCAGCAAAGTAATTTTATGTTGGAAGTGTATGAGCAGTGGAAATTTAAAGGTGCATGAGGATCATGGTTCGGACTTCCTAGCAGTGCATCAATGTGCAGCCACTAAAGATACACACTGAGACAGGGAAATACACCCCTTCTTCCCAATTGTCAGGAAGGATGATGAGCTTGAGGAGCATGTCAGAAAGAAGGCTGGAGAGTGTCAAGTGTTTCAACAGTTTCTGGAGCTATACCTTCAGGAATTTTGAAGGGTTTATCTTCAATACATATGCAAATCCCTGTAATGCACTGTGCCCTTGTGGCAGCACATTTTTCACTTGGCCTCTGATGCCACCATGTTATTTCTCAAGAAGATAAAAATGAGTATGAATCTGATTTTGCAGAATGAGCAGGTGGATGTTTGCACCCGCTGCCACAGTTTGAAAAGTGTACAAGTGTCTTGTGGTACAGAACTGAAATGGTTTGCAAAATGCTAGGGTTGACATAGGGCCACTGTGAGGTGTCTCGCTGCTTGTAATAAAACAGCATTTAATTAAACATTCCATCATGTGCAGGTTCTGTGCTGATGTAAAGGGACCATCCAGGTGAAGGCAGGCCATCAGGAGAGCAGCCAGGGAGTTTTCTGCAGCTGCCTCAGCATATGGGGAGGCTTTGTCTGCACTTGTGTAGACTGTAACTCATTCTGAGTTGACCTCAGACTTGGAATCTGAGTAGAGATTTCAGTCTCTAGGGTGGCACTGAGCTGTAAGTACTAATTCATTCAGATGACAATATTTAAATAATCCCCTAACTACATCCTCTCTCAGAATCTGTCACATCTTTTCTTTCCTTTGAAACTATTAATGAGGTTTTTTGGTCTCTTGCCCTCTTTTGATCCACTTTTTGGCTCAACAGGAGAATGTGCTGGACCTAGAGGGTTTGTAATCTTTCATCCATCCATTAAAGCCTGGTCTGTGCTGAGTTTTACTGTAGGTGGTATTAGGAAGGTGGCAATACTTTTCTTCCCCAGTTTACTGATTACAGAATATTTATTCCTTTACAATAATTTTATTAGTTATACTTGCATCTGTTGCTTTTACTCTTGTAACTGTTGTACGGTGCTGAAATAGAGCAAATTTCTAGCAGAGACAAGCCTTTTAATGAACAACAGCAAAAAAATGCAGGTCAGTTATTGTTCATTGACGTTTCTGTGGTGGTTGGGGACACTGTGGATGCCAAGGGCAGTGAAAATCCTTGTCAGATCTGTGCTCATTGGGGAAAAAAAAAGAACAACCCAACGTTAAAATAGGGACCTTTGCAAAGCTCTTCCACTCCATCAGGACTGGAGCAATGCACCGTGTGTTCCATTTGTCAGGTGTCTCGAAGACTTGGAGTGTAATGAACTGAGTAAAGGCTGGAGGTAAAGCCTACGTGGTGTCAGTTGGTGGTGGTACTACCGTGTTTCACAGCAGCGTTGAATCTAGCCCATTGTCAGCGTGGGAGGGATCTGTGCAGAGCTTGGTGATAGAAACCCCTCTGTTTGGGTCGCACAAAGCATTTCAACAGAGTTTGTGCTGGAAAAAAGAGTTTCCAGACATAGGCTGTTGGCTGTTTCTCCCCAGTGTGATGACACTACTCTCACCTGTTGACACTGCTCTGCTACAGATTACGTGATTCCAATATGCTTACAGTGGGACTGTAGAAATGGTTTTTTATCTTTTTCTTCTGTGTTATTTAAAGCAAAGCTCCTTGACTTTACTAATTTCTTCTGGAGACAATACCTGGGGTCAGAAACTGTTGGGAGGTGCTGTAACAGAAACCCCTTCATCTAAATGTAAATGTTGCTTCCCTGCCTCAGGCTGCCTTTAAGAGGCTTTTTCTGTGGGAAGCAGCTACAAAGTAATGGTCCCAATCAATTTATTCATGTCAATAAAAGGTCTTTTATATGCTTATTTGAAATGTATTGTTCTGGGGTGATAGGACCACATTTGTTTTTTAAGCAGGTGCCTCAGATAGAATGATAAATAGGAAGCATAAAGAAGAGGGAAAAGAAATTGTGTAAGGCTTGTTGCAGTTGGGGGGTGCATCTTGGGCTCTTGAATCTAAAGGGTGGAAAGAACTAAAGTGCCTTAATGGTGGGATATGACAACGTGTGCTGGGTGGAAGTGGGACAAAACTTCCTGATGTTCCTCCCCAAGCACTGGGAGTTTCTTCTGACTTGGGGGTTGAGTAAGGGAATTCAATGCAGATTCCCTGACAAAGATAGAGGATGAGGTTTTCTGAATCACTTCAGTGAAGTAACATCTTGTAGATGACCATCTTGGGCAAAGTCAGCCTGAAATTCTCTTCTTGTACCCCCTTCTGTCTGGTTAAAAGGGAAAGCGGGTAAAGAGGTGCTACCCCAAAGTGCAAAACATGGCTCGCTCTTTATATATTTCATATTATAAACCAAAGTGTCAATTCCGTGTGTGTGTCTCCTGCCAACACCACCTGTGAGTGGTGCCTATTTCCTTTTCTTTTGACTCGGATTTTGGTTTGAGGTAACCTCACTGCGCTGCTCCTGACAGCACGAGGCTAATGGCACAGGCGGGTGTTGATGGCAGTTCAGCTGACTCCGCCAGCAGATCTCTGGTTGCTGGAATCCTCCCTGCAGTTCCAGGCTTTTATTGCTCTCAAACAGCATTTTGGCATTCCTGACAAATTGCTTAATGGCCCATTGAAAGATACATCTGTCCCACAGGGCCTGGGCTGGTGGTTTTGCCAATCTGTCCAGGTGCTCTTTGGTTCTGCCGCAGCTCCCGCTGCTGGTGTACTGTGCCTTAGTTTCCCCGCGTGTAAAACAGAGGTAAGGGTCTTAATTGGCTCTAAATCCTGGGTTTGTTCTTTCAAAAGAGCTTTGAACAGATGGATTTCTACTAGTTGTATTTGTGCAATATAGATGGAAGAGAACTTCGTAAGGCTCTTTGAGACCCTTGAGTCATAATGGCTACAAGAATTAATAATTACAGTCACATGATTTTGGATGTGATTTGACCCAAGGTTGCTGGTGTTGCCTCCACCTTCTGCTCAGTTAATGAGGTCCTGTAGTTATATGGTGTGGATCTGGCCCCTGATGCTCTGGAGCTGGTGCTTTGGAGGAGGCAGTAAGGTAATGCTTCCATCTCCATTGCTCTTCTCCAGCACTGCTGACCAATTACAGGTTGAAGCATAATTATCTATTCTGAAGCACCATGAGCTGCTGCTGACACCTCCATAAAGTAGGAGAATTGCTGTTGAGTTCTGCTGGGTTTATTTGGAGTAATTGAGAGCAATGCTTAAAATATTCTACCTAAATGTGTAATCTCTGTAAGATGAACAGCTTGTTTTGCACAGTGTCTGCCACGTTGCACGGTCGTGTGTTTGCTCTGAGGTACTAGGACACAACAGATGATGAGCCTTTGCTGCAACATTTGGAAAGTGAAAGTCTGGGCTTGCACTTCTTACATGATTGCTTGTTATGTTTAAGCCTTTGTAATGGATAAAGTCTCTCTCTTAGGATGACTGGCTCTTTCTTAATGGCAGAGGAATACTAACTTTCAAGCATCTCAGAGTGTCTAGGTATGTGGCTGCTGCTTTTTTTATCATCAGTGTGACGTACTTGCCGTGCAGTGTTCCTGCAGACTGATGCTCTCTATTTTCCCATGTGCCAGACTGAGTTCTGAGTCATGTAGAGCAGACGCTCTCAGATGATGGGGGACTAGACTGTTTCTGGCTGGGCCTCCGGGGCTCTTGTCTGACTGACTTTTATTTACAAGATTGCAAATAAGAAAACATGAACAGTTGGCTGATGTCCCTGGCATGCATTCCTGTGCCCAGCTGGACTGCAGGGACTTGGCAAAGCTGCCTTTACAGTGCCTCCTGGCTACTGGAGTGCTGGCCCCCGGGAAGGGAAACTCCCTCTTCCACCTTGACGTGGTGGGGAATAGAAAGGACAGTGGTATGAGAGGAGACAACATCTGAAGGAAGATCAAGGGACGTGGGGGGAGTAGGCTTGCACTAAATAATTGTTCCAACTTCAGCCCTCAATGTGACTTGGTAGTTCTCTGCAGCAGTTGATTTCTGTCGGTGGTTCACCCAGGTCTTTCCCTGTCCAGGTAAGTGTGAGACAGCTCCCTCCCTCTTCCCAGGAGCTACCTGCTCAGGACACGGACTGGGCTCTCCAGGGACTTGGGCCAGGCTGCAGGTTGTCACCTGGGCTCTCCACGCTCTGCCCAAGGTGCCGTTGCAGCTTTTGCCACCGGATGGCAGCAAACGCTCAGAGAAAAGGAATCCAACCCTCACTCTTGAGCATCTGTTTCCAGCAAAACTTGAGGAACTCGCAGTAACTACCCTACCGAGGTCGTGGTCAAAAAGCAAGACTTCCACAGAAACACTGCAGCATGGGCTTCCTCGGAGCAGGGGAGAAGAGGTCTGTGAGATCCAGGACCACCTGCCCACACACAACACTACAAGTCTGTGGCTTTCCTTGGGTTTCATTTGTTTTGCAAAATTAAGTTTCTGTTGCCAAAACTTCCCAGCTGCTTCCTTTAATTTTACCCTCATGGCTGTGCACCTCTTTGGCTTTATCTGGCACTGCAGAGTGGTCACGATTCTCTTTTGCTTTGCTTGTTCCACATTAGGGGCTGGGAGAGACAGACCTTTTAAGTGAGTTGCTGTCTGTGGGTGTGTGCACATTTATATCCTGGGGGAATGCACTCTAGGAATTCTCCTCTGGACTCTTGACCGGCTGTGTGGCCCCGTGCGAGTTGCACCGTCTCTTGGTGCCTTGGTTTCCCTCCCAGCAAGTGATGCTTTTGATGCCCTTGTATGGAAACAGGGATATAAACACAAGGCAGCTGCCCTGAGAATATTTGTTTCTTTTAGAGGGCCTCAACTCCAGGCTCACTCTTGAACTTGAAAAATACACAAGCCCTGCAGTAATATTTAAGATAACAACCCCAGCTAACAACAGCCCTCTTCCTCCATACCATTCAACAGCTGGGTGATGGCACGAGGGATATTCTTCTAGATTTTTTGGCTTTCTTGGTTTGACTGTCACAGCCTCTTGAGAGCTAGTATTTGTCTGGAGGGCCTGCCAGCGTGCATGTCAGTTACTGCTGAAGAGAGATGTCATTCATCAAGCAGATGTACTGCAGTGATCAATGGCTACCATCAAACAGTATTGGTCTAGTAAGGACTGGTCTCTGTTTATTGGTAGAGGATGCCCTACATAAAATGCTTCTGACCTTATTGATTCCTCCTCTCTTTTCTGCGATGGATCCTGTGTATTGAGACGGGACTTAGCTCAAGATGTCTTGAGCTTTCCTTGTACCTTTCTGAAAGCTTCCCTTGTAGTCGTCTTGTCACAGACTGGGTGCCCAGCTTCTGGTGTCAGAGCACTGAGGGGGCTGTGGAGTATGTCCGAAACTGGTGTGCGTGGACTGTGCTTGGGCACAGTGTCAACCTGTAAGCAAACATGCAAACATGGAACCAGGGCTCCTTGTCACCCAGCCTGCATTCGTGCCAGCCCCTGCCCTGCCTTTACATTATGCACTGCCCGGTCCCTGACTGTGCAGGACTGTGTCCCCTCAGTCTGCAGGACTGAGATGTGATAAAGGAGGTCTGAGCTCCAAATTTGTTTGATCTGTTCGGTAGATACCACATTTGTTTGCTCATCTGGCTGCTCCAGTTGATGCCACTAGTGCTTTCTGTTGAGGTCAACATCCAACCTTCAACAGAGAATGTCTCTGAGGATCTGGGTAGCAAAAGAAGTGAGTGAAGGTACAGGCCATTGGGCAGCATTGCACAGAGGCAGAAAGGCAGGCAGTGAAATAGCGTGGTGGGAAGGAGTGTTACATAGGGTACAGAGGATTTACTGGGGCAGGCAGGAAGAGAACTGCTTTTCTTCTACGTGGAAAATACTTTGGCCCTGAAAAATTAATTTTAAAAGAGAATGATATTAGGGCCCCACTTTGACAGTTCTTGCCATCCCCCCACACTATTTCCCTGCCCCTGGGTCCTCCAAACCTTACAGAGCTCCCCTAGAAGTGGTTCCCCCTCAAGGGTAGAAGTTGGGATAAGATTATTTGCTAGAGTAATTTCTTTTCAGTTCAGAGATGGGTGTGAAGTCCCAGTTTCTTTTTGTCCTGTCTCTTGGCTTGTTAGGAGAGAGGTCTATGCTTATCAGGTTGTCTGTTCTTGGGGGTTTCCAAGGAAAGCAGGCTCTGTTCCCCTGCACATGTGCCATTTACATACAAGGTCTTTCTGTAAAGATGTCCTCAAACCTGGGGCAAGGAGTGGGAGGTCTAGTGTCACGAGCTGGTGTCTATGTTGGTGTAGTCTGTAACGACTGACTGAATCCCAGCCAGGTGAAAGCAATCAAGAGTAGCCAAAAGCAAACCACCTGATGACTCCACAAATGAATGTGGAATGGACCAGCAGGTTGCTAAGAAAGAGCCTTCTTTGGCTTTCATGTTGTCCTCACACCCAGGTGTTAACCCTTTCCCCATGAACCCTGCCAAGTATGTGGGACAATTTAAGCTATGCCCTTTGATATTTAGCATCTCCTGTGCTAGGGGCCTATGTTTGTAAAGTGAGAAAGAGCAAGACTGTTGGCCTTCTGCCCAGTGTGTACATGGCATCCAGCTGGTGGCTTTTCAGCTTTTATTTTTAATACAGTCTTTGGTGAGGAGATAAATGATGGCACCACATTCTGCCATGCACCGAGGAGCACATCTCCCTCACCTCCCATACAGGAATGGTAGAGGCCTGTAGATTTCTCCTCTTAACTTGCCATGACTCTCTGGTGGCAGAAGGTGATTTGACTTGAGCTGGACTCGCAAATCACTCATTTGTTGTTTCCTGTGGAGAACTGCTCTGTGGGGTCTATTTGAGAGTCCATCCTGAGCCCACCTGTTCAGCTCCTCATCTTTTGCAGCATCGCTGGTGGGGAAGAACTCATTTATGTCACTCTGAATGCTTGTGAAGGAATGATGAGATTTATGACCTTCTCCCCTACTCCCCATCCACCTCTACTGTTTCTCTCCCTCCCTGCTTTCCCAGAACTGGAAGGTCAGAAGTTTAAATCCTGCTTTGAGCAACTCCTGTCTTGCTACCAGCTCCTACACATAGCTAGTGCTGGTTGCATTTTAACTATTTGCTTGGAAATGAGCCTACTTAAATGACTTCTTCATGTATCCATATATAAAAACATCCTTATAAGGGCCTCCTTTGAGTTGCCTTTTCTGTATCGATACATAGGGTTGGCTAAAGTATCCTTATCTTCTGCAATGGACGAGAAATGGCGCTGTTAATTCTGTTTAATGACTGAATTCACTTGGTGAAATACAGCTCACTATTCCCTTGTCTAAGATCTGCTGTGCTGTAAATACCTTTTTCAGTATGAAAGTCCCTTCTGCCATTTCTGATGTCCCTAGTCCAATACCAGTATTGATTTCTTATATACAGGGAACAAGATTTACTGCTTATTTTCTGGAGACATTTCCTTGGACTGCAGTACTGACTTTCCAGCTTGCAGAAATACCCTTTCATTTAGTTTTCACTGCAAGGCCCCCAACCGCCATCTAGCTCCTAGCAAGTGTGCCCCCCCCCCCCCCCCCATTCTACATTTATGGCTTCACCTCATCTTTTCCACTTCTGTCTTGCAAAAAAAAAAAAAAAAGTACCAGTCATGGATTCACCCTGAAAAGGAAATTCAAAGTTTGCATTTTTGGCTGGGAAAATCTCTTGGCAGCATCAAAGGCAGAGAGATGACTTTGAGATCAACAGGGTTCAACCCTGAGCCAGTCACCAGCTTTTTCAAACAGACCAGAGAGAGGTGAAGAGAAATAGTTCCCCTCAGGTGTCTTCCTTTGTATTGCTGTTGCCAAATCAATATATAGGCTTGCCCGATCTTTTCTTATTTTCTGTGTTAAGTGAAATGCAATATTAATTCTGCTGGCTGATATCTGGACTTACGGGTAAAATACATCTATGCAAGTGCTATGGTCTTTGGCCAGTCTATATAGACACTGAATACTTCCTGCCAATTGCAAAGCACATCAATGTTCTGTCTAGATCTGTGTGCATATGAGCTCTGGAGGGACACCCAGTCTAATTAGCAGTGATTGGGGAAGAAGCTCACTTGTTAGGATCAGGATACAATAAATAAAATATTAGCAAGAGGAGGTGGGTGAGCCAAGAGATATAAACAGGGCTGTGCGAAAGCTTTTTAAAAAAGAAACGCTGTGGGGAGCCCACAGTAAAAGGAGAGACTGTCAAAAATGGACACAATATTCTGTTTGCTGCCTGCCCCTGTGGAATGCCTGGTATTATGCAGTCTGGGACTTCTGGGAAATCAATCCCATGCACACAACTGTGCTTCTCTTCCCAATAGCAAGGAAGGATTTCAGCACATGCTAGGGAGAAGACGTGAGAAGCTTCTCTAACTGCCTTCTGTTTCAGCATTTGTTCCATTCATTAAATTAGCCCTTTAAAGATACTAGTTCAGGTTGTTAATGGTTCAATGCACAGCATGTGTTTTATGAAAAAGTTTATCTGCCGTTGCTTGCTCAGTCTTTCTCAGCTTCCTCTTCTGTGGACTCGTGAGTGGTGTGAGGCTTGCATTAGGGATTGTCAAATGCTCTGAGATCTTAAATGAAAAAGATTCTGAAGGGACCCAGTGCAATGTTGGGAAGCCATGATGAAACAAGGTTGTCCATCTCTCCTAAATAAAAGGTGTGTTGGATTTTAGTCTGGTTACTAGCAGCTTGGGCAAGAATGAATTGAGAAGATTTGACCTAAAAAAAGCTCAGTACTTAAAATGTTGACCGAGTCTTTCTTTTCTGCTTATGTGTAAAGCATTTAAGGGGTGTTTTTGCCTCCAAGTGGTGTGCCTGTTCCGACAGCATTATTAGCACTGGTATAGGAGGAATCTAGTTTCTTTCTTACAGCTGCTTATTCTGTGCTAAAGGGGTTTGTTCTGGGTGAGTGGGCAGCCCGGCCCACTGTTTCAAGACTGTCAGAAAAAGCACTGCTAAGACATTTGTAGAAATGGGGGAAATTTTGTCTTGATTTTCAGTCGGTGGGTTCCAAAAACGTAGAGTTCAATGAAAGTATAAATACTTAGTGAAAAGTGGAGACATTGAGGTGTCTCATGACGTACAGATGTTTAGAGGTGACAGGATCTTGTACTGGCTGATTTCATGGAGTCACCTAGGAAGAGAACCGCTAGGAGGGGTAAAACAAGGTCAAACGAGTCCTTCTAGGGCAAAAGAGCAGTTAAAAAATCATTTTGGTTCTTAACAGGAAGGCAGTGAAGCGACTAAAAAGCGGTTGTGATATGTTGAGATAATCTAATACAAGAAAGTACCCTGGAGGCAGAAGAAGCCATGTTTAAAACCATCAGCAGCCACTGGAAAACCTTATCAGGAGCAGCAGGAAGTTGGAATAATCAATCCTAGAAGGAACACAGTTCATTGCTGCAGCAGGTAGAACTATGAAATATTTTACATTTTAGTATGTGACTTGGATTATCTGAAACCCAGCAGCTGCGTAAGACTTAAAAACAACCGAACAAAAAGCCAAAAAAACCCCCCAGCCTTGACTGTGTACTGTCATTAAGGGTCATATGCTACTTTTCACAAGCGATCTCTGAATCCAAATACGAGGAAGTAAAGATACATTCTGCCAAAGTGCATTGCTAGTTAAGTGGATTGTGCATCTTCCATGTATCATATTAAACTGGCACATAATGTTGAGGTTCTCTGTTAAGAGCTGCTGTTCATACTGTTGTAGCTGTGAAAGAATCGTTTTACTGTAGGATGCTTTGAGATGTGTGAGGAAAGGCTCTTTAAGGGGTATATTCAGACATGTGAGACAACTTCACGAAGATTTCCCAACCTCCTAGCAAAGCAAAGTCTGGTCAGGGGCAACTCATTTTTCTCCTTCTATCCTTATTGTTCACTTCAGGGATAAAAATGATGGAAAGTAGCTATGAAGCTGGGTGAAATCCAACAACTGATGACTCCCTACCTTGAAATCTAAAGTAGAGCAAATCAAAATAGGCTTGTGTGAGACTTGCGACTTGAATTTACTGAGGATTCCTGAGGATTTGTGGCTTAGAATTAGAAAGCAAAGTTTTGGATTAACCTTGCCTTCCTTCTAACACTGCACAGTCTTTGGCACAAGGATTCCTCTCTGGGTGCCGAGTGCCTGGGTTAGATCTCCTTCTTGATGTGTGCTAAGGTAGGACATATTAGTGCTCTGTATTGCACTGGAAATGTTGTAACACTTGTGTTCCTTAGGCAGGTAAGCACTACCCTTGTTTATTTTCACAAGCCTCAGCCTTGTATTTGTGTATATATACGTATGTATGCATAGACAAATACTTACATACTTGTATGTATGTTCACAAATATAAATATATCGAAGGGAGATCAGAAACCTGCTGAGTGAAAGCAGGAACCAGACAAGGGAGGGAGGATCTGGTTGTCAGTGCAGAGGTGAGAGCAGCTTTTCCAGGCCTTCCAGAGGAAACAGATAAGACAAACCATCAACTTCAGAGCACTGAGAGGCAGCGAGGGCTGGCACATCTGAGCTTTCAGCCAGTGCTCTGATCGTGGCGTGACGGAAATGGGACAGAAGTTCAGTATTACCACTGGCTGAGCACAGGATAATGAGGGCACAGACAGCCACGGCTGGGCTCATTAGCCATTCTGCTGCCCAATTAGGCTAGGAGCTAATTGCTCATTAACGAGACCATACCTGCTGAGGCAGCTGGGCTTCCCTAGAATTCGCGGCTGGAGCCACAGCAGAGACTGGGGAGAACAGAAGCAAGATTTGAAACCAAGGAAATGGAAAAACTCATCTGCCACTGAAGAAGGGTTTTGCTGCCTCTGCCGCCGCTCCCTGGGGATAGTAGTTCGATTCCTGGCACCGCTGCTGCCTGAAAGGCATGTCAATTAGCCCTGAGCTCCCACTGAAGGCTTCCTCTTCCTGGCATCCTACAGCCCTGATGCTAATGACGTGAAAAAGGAGTGGCTGAGACCAAGATGCTGGGGAGTTTAAGGTGGAGGGTTATTCTGACCTCTATTTCTCTCCTGAACATCCTCCTGGAGAGGAGCCAAGTTTCTGACTAAGAGGAGGAAATGTGGTGATTTGAAACACAACAATCACAGAGAAGGGTCAGCAATAGGATGTTGGAGAAAGCAAGTCGCAATACTCAAGTCAAGTCTGTCTCTGCAGGATATAGGCCAGAGCGGCAGCCCCAGCAACATCTTCTGGAAATTGAAAGCTGGAAGCAATAATGTGTTTAACACCACATACATCAGCTGTCTTTTTGACACAGACTTGTTTTATTTAGCAGTGAAAGTGTAGCACCCGCGAAAGCACAGGAACTACATTGAGAAAGAACTTCTACGTATGTCCAAATGTTATCTACAAGACAGATAAGTCTGACAATCCATTGCCCACACACTAGGCAGAGACATGTCAGATGAGGATTTCCTGCATAACACTGGAGAAAGAACTTTTATTAACACTGAGGAGTTTTCTGTATGTGCCCGACATCCTCTGATAGAGGTTTGGGTTGGCTTTAGTTACGAGGTTATTACTTCCTTTCCCTTTAGTCTTTCCCCCACTGTTCTCTGTAGTGATGTTTTGATGATTTAGGCATTTTTATTTTGATTTTTATACTAAAAAAGTATAGGGGAATGTTTCAGCATTGTCCCAGGTTTAGGTGGTGGGTTTTTGCATGTGCTGATGGCACAAAAATGGGCTGCTTTTTACCTGGCAGTGAATAGCATGTAAATAGCGAACACAAGCGAGATGTACGGTCTGTGTTACTAGGCCAGTTCTGCCAACTTCTTTGGCCTGGCTGCTATTTGAGTGAGTGTACTGGGTTCCAGCAGAATATTGGATTAAGTCCCTGTCTTGGTATCAGTTGAGATGGATGAAGTAAAGTGAATGCAAATAGTTTTATATTGTGATTTTGTATGGTACACTGGCTGGCAATGGGGACATGGCATTTAGCAATTCCCAGCCTCAGCGATTCTATTTTAAATCTCAAATAATTGTTCTCTTCTTATTCTTTTTAGTAAGGATAGAAAATATTATTGTTTGTTATGAATAGGTGTAGAATTTGAGGCATGGAGTCAGAGAAGGATCTTGTATATACGTGATAGAGCTTGGCGACCCAGTCACTGTAAAGACATGTCATATAGTAAAGAATGTTTACTATGAGACAAAACTGAACAGCTTCCTTTTCTCAGTGGCAAGATTAAAACCAAATGGTTTTACTTAATCAAAATAAGCTGAATATTGTCTGAGTCTTATTTATACAGTGTCTCTCCAAAAAGCTTAATTCCAAGTAATACACTAGCCAGCTCCATAGTACCATTGGTGAGGAGCAGACACTGGTAGAGAGATTGAGGAGGCAGTGACATAAGAGAGATTTTGGGAAAGTGTTTCAGAGCTGTGGGTTAGAAAGCTCCCATAAGTATGACAGTACAGTGTGCAACCTTGAATGTTCATGAATGAGCAGAGGTGAGACAAGGAGTGTTTTTTCAGGTGGCTAAATTCCACTTTTGGAAGAATTTGCTTAAAAATCATTGAAAGTCAGTGATTTTCAGTCCCTCAAGTGCCATGTTTCTCAGAGAAATGGGCTTTCAGTCCCATAAATGCTTTGATTCTGTTGAATTATTACTTCAGGTCTATTAGGTGAGTGCACTGAAAGCCTGTGGAGTGGTTTTGAAAACCAGTAATTGGGCTGGCTCGTACAGTAGGTGAGGAGCCAATAGTGCTGTTTGGGCGTCAGAAGGGGATGGGTGCCCAGCCTTTTTTTGTAGCATTATATATCTTTTGTCCACTCAGCATAACTGTATTTTCCATTCACCCCAAGCTGTATTTGATGGGAGCTGGAGGCCATCTGAGAGCAGCAATGGGATTAATGCGGAAACATCCCATTTTAGTTTGCAGCCTCTTTGTCTCAAAGGGAAGTAGAGAACCACTGGCTTTGGGCTTCACACTCCTGTGTCTTTTGGAGGAGGCCCATATCTTCTTCTGCAAAGAGGTGGCTGCAGGAGAGGGGATGGGGAGAGAAGGAATGCATTTCTCATTACGTGCTGCAGCCTCTCTGCTCTGGCAGCCTGAGAAGAGAAATTTTCTCTTCCCCCCTCCGGGCCCTCTACCCCCTGCAGCTTGCTGATTATTTTTGGCTGAGGTGGAAAGCACAACCCCAGCGTTTTTCCCATAGGGGAGTGACCCAAGCAGGAGGGGAGTGAAGCCTGGCTGTTCTCTTTGTGCTCTTTCAATTAATAGCCACAGTTTTGCATGTCTATAGGTCCTTTCCTCTGAATACACCAAAGAGCTTTAAGAGGTGTTTGGTCCTCCCAGCCCACTTTGGTCACCCTCACCTCTGCTTATCAGAAGGGGGGAAACCGAGGCACAGAGAGTTACCCAAAGTCACACAAGGAGGCTGTGACTTTCCATCTGCTTTGCTTAGGCTTTTTTCCTCAGGCTCTTTCCATGCTGTTGAAGGCCCTTATTCCTTGCTTTGACTCCGTGGTTCCCTCCTGGCTGCATGGTGCTGTCAGTGATGCCTGCAGGGTGTTGCTACAGTGTTTTTCTGGGTTGTGCCTTCAGTGGTCTCTTAAAATACTTCTTGAAAAACTGGCTCTGCCAGGCATAGGGCTGTAGCTTTTGAGGAATAGTGGCATCAGTGTGGGAGTCAATTTGATGACTGGACATCCACAGAAGTTGCATTTAGCTGAATGGAGAATCAAGTTGTGCAGAAGTGGGGTCGAGGACACCCCTATAAGGCTGTGAGTGGTGTCTGCTCCCACTCACAGAAACCAGGGCCTTGTGTGGAGGGTTAAAGCACAGAGTCGGATTTCCCAGGTTTTCCCCTCTCCACTCCCCCCATGGCCACAAGGCAAACTCCCTGTGCTTGGGAGCAGCATGGCTTGTTTTCTCAGCTAATAGGAAGCACATGAGGAGCACAGTCAGGCACAGCGACAGCTGGTGGGAGTGATTCACTTGGGACACCAACAGGAATCGAATGCTGGCTGATCCCTGGGCAGAGGCTGTCCACTGCTTCAGGTCTTTCCAGAGCCCCCCTCCAGCCCCGGCAGTGACTCACTTCCTCTGGCCTTGGCAGAATCTCCAACTTAAATGCTTTGGGGCATTAAACCTCTCAAACCTCTTCTTTCCTCTCGCCTGCCCCTTCTGAGTCTGGCTTGTTCTACTCTCAGGGCAGAGCCTGTCCATATTTGATCTGTGGGGCCAGGAGGGGAAGCTACACAAAGGTCTCCAGCCAGAAGTAAACAGCATGTTTTAAGACATTCAAGGCAGCAACAATGCAAACTGTGTTGGGAAAAGTGGAATATATGTACTGGCTGGGGAGTCACTGAGCGTTTGCAGCAGAAGGGGGGATATGTGGAGGTGGATACTGATCATATATCTCAGTTTCTGGGGTTTATTTACTGCTTGTTTGCATCCTTTGCTGGCCTCTGTTAATTTCCTGTTGCCTTACAGGACCAATGCACAGTCCTTGGATGATAAAGGCTGGCTGTGAGATGGTCTGGATTGGGTTTCACTTCTTACAGCTTGTCTAACAGATTTAATACTTGTTTCGAAGTCTGATGTGCTTTGAAGCAGCAAAGTCTAGAATGACAAGGCTTGAAACATCTCAGGGCACAGAAAGTTCTGGTTTTCTATGAAGGACAACCTGATTTTATTTTTTTTCCCCATCCTAACACACTAGATCCCAAATTCCTAGGGTTTGGTTTGCATATGATGCAAGCTGTCTCTATCCTGCACTTGCAGATCTGCTTGCTGCTCTGTGACCCAGCCAGCCCTCTGTTGCTCCTGCCATTCTCTCCCTCTCTGCCAGCAGGCTGGTAATTGCTGGAGCAGAAGAGACAGGCAGAGGTGCCACAGCTCTGGCAACAGCAGATAGAGCTTAGGAGTGAGAGTGCATGTTCCTCCTTGACCTCCCTGAAGGCTTGGCAATAAAAAGAATATTTGGAAAGACCCCTAAATTCAGGCGCTGACTCTTTTTAAAGCAGGAGGGCTCTGTTTTAGGAAGCCTGGCTATATATGCGGAAAACTGGGGGAGGATGGTGACACCTGCTTCCCTCTTGGGCTGTTTCAGTCTCCCATGGCCGTGCTCCAGAGCCATGTGTCCCCCAGAGGAATTTGAATGGCGGGAGATGAAGCCTGGATGGCGCCGTCGCAGCCCCGTCCTGGGGACAAACTCTGAAATTGGACCCTGGGCCCCTTTGCTCCAGCAGACTGTCCTGGCAGCGCCCCGGGTAGAATTGCTAGGCTGGTCCTGGAGGTCTCTTCCCCTACCCCTGGTCCCCCTGTAGCTGCCACTCATCCTCCTCCCCTGCTTCCACTGCCCTTGCCCTTTTGCACTGACGCTGCCCTTGGAATTGGGCCTGGCAGGTGGGATGTTGTCACCAGGGCTGGTGCAATATGGCACAGCTGAAAAGCACTCGCATCTTCCCTCCTTCCTTAAAAACCTCACATTCCTTTTGTGGCCTCCGGGCTGCCTGGATACCGCACTCAGCTGTCAGGGGATAATAGCCGTCGAGTCCTAATTACAAATCTCCCTGGCTTGATCAGAGCGCGGCTGGGCAGTTCCATCTGGATTGTCTCTCTGGGACTGCAATGGGGGGGACTGAAAGGGGAGGGAGCGTAACAGAAATGCTACACAAATGTGATGCTCAGGAGCATCCAGGCCTCCAGCCCGAGACAAAAATAATCAGCCAGTTCCAAGGGGCACAGGGCCGCGGGGGGGTTTGCTGAAGCAGAGGCTCTGCAGCAGAACATAATGAGATGTGCATACCTCCCCCAGCCTAGCACAGCCCTGTGCACACTCAATTGGAAAGGGCAGATGGACTTGATCCCAAAGCATCTCCAGGGGTCCATCCATCAATCCCTGCTGAGCTCCCCCTGGACTTCCTACAGTGAGGGGGGGAAGCTAAAGAGGTTTCATTAGCTTTAGCATCTCCAGTGGAGACTGCAAGACCTGCACGATCTCCATGACAAAGCAGCAACTCTGCACAAAGGCACCTGCGGTGAGGCTTCCCTGGCTGGCTCTCTCCAGTCAGCTGAGTCCTCACGGAATGGGGAGCTCCCAGAACGTGTGCTCTTTGCTTTCTCCAGGGGCTGGAGCCGTCTGGACTGTAATGATGCAGCTCAACAAGGCGTGTGAACGAAGGTGCCTCTCAAGTGCTGATTGTTAAATGATAAGGCTTGCTTCAGAATTCTCCATTCCTGAGAGAAAAGACCTCTTGTCCTGGAGGACTTTGAAGTCACAGAAAATCAGGCTTCCTGGTATTTCACCCGGATCGGGAATGAAATATGGACAGGAGAAGGTGGCAGCTGAGAGTAGTGTGGGGAGAGATACCCCAAAGGCTGGGACTTGTTGAGCACGGGGCAAAGAGAGGAGGTGCAGTTTTGCATGCTAGTCTGTGCCACGTTGGTGAAGTGGACCATTACTCCCCATAAGCTCCTACTGAAATGCTGTGTACACTGGGGACAACAGCAGAGGGATCCTTCAGCACTTACCCGTATGATGCTCCTATATTCTTGCTGTTAAGAAGCATGTTTCATTTAAAGCCTGGGCAAGAGTAATACATGCGACTCTCCCAGGCATTAAAGGCTCTGGAGCAAAAACTGAATGTGTGGCAGGGACTGATGAGTGCTCTGGGGGCTAATGCAGAATGGCAGTTCCCCTGCTTGTGCACCACCTCTTTCCCCCCAGCCTCCCCTCACCCCAGCTCCCCGCAGGGCTCCTCTTCCCGGGAGTTATCCGAGGCCAGCAGTGTGGCAGTGGCTGCCGCCGCTTCTGCTCCTCTTCCGCTGAGTTTAACCCAAGGTCAAGCAACATCATGGCATTTGCAGCCTGGTGAGTTCTTGAGAGATTTAATTTTCAAAGCGCTCCCAACATCCCCTGGGATAGACCTTGGCTGGGGTCCAAGGCCTGTGACTGCCAAAAGATGCTGTACTAGGCCAGCCCAACAATAATAGCTTGCTTGCTCTATTCCAGCAAAGAAAGAAAAGAAAAGAAAAGCAGTGGGGAAGAAGGGGAGGGGACCCAGGGCCCTTTTGGCCTCAAGCGGGCTTAGTGATGCCTGCAGCAAAGCGTAACCTACGGTTGACACGATAATAAAGCACACGAGGATGAGATGTGTGTGTGTGTGTGTGTGTGTGTGTGTGTGTGTTCGGAGTCTTGTCCCCTCACAGACAGCTGCTGAAAATCTGCTGCCCAGCACAGAGCAGCTTGTTTGTGTGTGTCTGTAGGAAGAAAGAGAGTTTCCAATGATTTTTTCTCTTGGAAAACAGAGAAAGGGCTGCTCTTGGTGCTGAGGGAAGCAATGGGCTTACCAGCATGGCTATGGCCAGATAACATGAAGAGTAACACTGAAGAAACTTTTATCCCCAGTCAGCTAGAGGGCTTTGCCAGAGACCTCAATCCTGACCCATAACATCTTCTGCTGTTCCAGCCCCAGGCTCTGCCAAACGTGAATCTTTTGAAATGCTTCCAACCTGATTTGCTACCCTGGCTCTTTCCGGCCAAAGAGACAGCTCAGCTCTGGTGCCTGGTGCCTGCTGTCTGCTATTCCCACCCTGGATTGCCCTTTCTGTCCTCACAGACCCACTGTATTTCAATGCTGGGAATCCCCTCGTGTTTCTGGGACTCTGACCTCCTCTCTTTCACCCCTGGGTTCTTGCAGTCCCTCTTTTCTTGTGCTTCTCAGTTTAGTGCAGTAGCAGCAGTTCAGTGAAGAGCCCCAGGGATGTGTTTGAAACAGCCCCGTCCTGCTTTTGTCCCTCAGAGAGGAGGTAACAGCCTGATGGAAGGTTTGGTGGTATCTGATGGAAGCCTGATGGCATCTGTTTGGTAGAAGTACCAAAAATGGGTGTGTTTAAAGGTGAGGGGAGGCATGCCAGAGAAGCATGGAGTACTCCAAGATACAGGATGGTGGATGTGTTTTTTGGGGGATGTAGGGTCAACGTGAGGGATGTTCTAGGATTTAGGATTTCTTACATAGATCTTAATCCTTTCTATAATGAAACTACCCTCTGAAATTTGCTGGTATTTACATTGTGATCCAGGTAGTGTTATTTGCTGCCTGACCACTTTCATTCTTTGTGCAATTTTGTGTTCTCTGGCTGTAGTTTCAATGGAGCTTTCACTCCCTGTTGTTCCAGAAAATGGCCTTTGTCTATTTGTTTTTACTTTATTCTCTTTACAGTCCTAGAAGCAAGCCAGGAATTAGGGAAGGAGGAGGTGGTTATTTTAGATCTTGCTGGTCACAAGCCAGCAAGCTGGGAAGGCAGGGGATGTGGGGTGTGTGTGTGTGGGGAAGCAGGGGTTTACTAAGTCTAAAATACTCTCATGTTTCTGTAGGCATGAATGCAAAACCCAAACCAGAGGTGGTTTTGGTTTTGACCTTGTAAAATGAAAACATGACGACTGAGCTGTTGCCAAACCCAATCCCCAGCTGCCTGTGCTCCAGTCTAGCTCTGGTCCGTTGCCCTGCCATCCCTCCCGGCTCTCCTGGCAGGCAGAGGCAGCAGGAAGCAGGAGGCCTGTTCCTTCCCAGATGGGCTTTAACACTTGCCTGTTGCAGCCAGCCAGCTAGAGGGCTGGGGGGGAGCCATCTCAGATGCTCTTAAACCTCCACTCTGTAATCATTGCTTCCTTCATAACTTTATTGTGCAGACCTACACTGGGATAATCTCTGGAACCACGTTTTGGGCTCTCCAGTGGAGTTAAAAACAGGAGCTTCCCCAGGAAGGCAAGAGAGCTGTGGGAAAGCATGGAAACAAGTTGGTGAGAGAGAAGGGGAGTTTGTGAGGGAGCAGCTCTGTACCCCAGCTGCTCCCATTTGGGTCTCTGCTACCATGAGAATACTCTGATAGGGGCTGTCTGTGGCAGAGCTGCAAAGGCCCAGAGCTGCAGAAAGAAGTGGACAGGGAAAATAAGGGAAGGCAGATAGTCACGGCCTCGGCAGCATGTCCTACTCCCACATCTTACAATGTTTTGTGGCAAAATTTTCAACAGAATTGGCACAGACTGTGGCTTTTTCAGGACCACATCAGGAAAACATTTACTAGCTTTGAATCCACCCACCCCTAAATTCAAGGAGCAAATTATTATGGAGGGGAGATACGAATGTGAGTCTATTTCTAGTCCAGAAATGTGTTTTGGTGTTCTGCTCTAGAAATTGTATTGTACGGTCTACGCTACATCTTCCTCCTGCTAAGAATCAATAAATAACATGAGTATGTAGCCTAATTGTTAGGTGGACAATTGTTAGCCCAGCCATGTCAGTGGAATTCAGGAGTGCTGTCAGCCTGTCTGAAAATCATCGCTGCAAAAGTTATGGTCCTGAACTAGGCAGGCCAGTAAGTGTCCTGTCCTTCCATGGGTCTTCTGGGTCACTCTGCAGAGGAGGTGGGACAGGGTGACAAGCTTTCTGCCAGGGGGGCCTGGCTGCTGGGACTTGTGCATGTGGTGTCTGACATCAGGGCCTGGTTTTATTCAACTCTGGCCTTAGCCCTCGGTGTTTGTCTTCAAGGAGGATGGAATTTCCTACTGAGCATGGTAACAGCCCACTTGGGCAAGTCAAGCCCTGCGTGTGGTGCTGGAAAGTAATCTGCTTGGGACTGTTGTTGTTTACATATAATGGCCCTTTTAAAAAGCGGCTGCAAGCAGGAGGAGGGAGGTCTTAGCTCTGAACATGGGGAAGATCAGCTATAAATAAATTTGTGGCACAGCTACTGTATATAACCAGAATGGCTGCTAGGTTTACTGAAAACTGCACCAAGTAGTAGTTTAAAAAAAAAAAAAATTGGGGAAAATGGGAATAGTCTTCCAAAATATGGAACACCTCATAAAGCTGGGGAGGTAGGAAACAAGTCAAGCAATCCCAGCCATGGTTTAAACTCACAGGAGGCATACTGTACAGTACATAAAGCCCAGGGAATCAGCTCAGGATGCCAACTAATAAGCTTTTTAATTAGCTGCAATTGCAGGCAAGGTTTAAAACCCAAATAAGTAAGTAAATTAAAGATTTAAAAGGCTGAACAGAATCAATGAAGGGTCAGCACTTAAAATATTAAAATGCCAAAGCAGTTAGCTTTGCAGTGGTGCTGGAGCAGAGCTGCCCCTTTAAGGAAGCAGAAGGCTTTCGTTTTTCTGGTCTGAAGCCCTCTGGCTGGAACATGCCATCTGCAAAGATCCATAAATCATCCTGCACTCAGCAGTCTGGAGTCCAGCAGGGTCTCCATGTGTCCCGGCCCTTGCCTGGAACCTGCAGGGCGTTTTCTGCAAGCGGAGGGTCCCAGCCAGGCTCTCCTTCTGGCTGCAGCCCAGATGTTTCTCCCCAGCCACATCCCCTGAGGCAATGAGCCCCATGGCCAGGAAACTTGCAGTCAGCTCGGATGCCTGCACTCTGCAGCAGTGAATGGTCTCTGAGGATTGCACTGGCACTCCTGGACTCGGGAAAGTCCACTGGTCCCTTCTGATATGTTAGTCTGTTGTCCCTACCCTTGATCTCTGCCTATGAGTGGCGTTCAGGGGCTTTGGAAATCAGATTGTCAACTCCACGTGACCCACCTGCACATGCAGGAGAGAAGCAACTGTGGAGACAGTCTGATCGCAAGTGTTTCATAAGAATTAATTCCTTTTTCCTCATTGTACCCAGGGGACAAGACAGAGTCAGGCTTGGAGACCATAAGGTATTCAAGATCTCTCTACCTACAATATGAGACCTGTAGTTCAAATCAAAGCCAGCTCCTTTTGGGGCAGAAGGGCGCTTTTCTCATACTTGTGTGTTGGTCGTGCTACTGGACACACAGAGGATATAATGAGGAAGTCTATAGGGAGGGATTAGGTTTGAGGACAGGCGTGGGTTGTACTCGTGTCAAATCTCAGACTGGTGGTGGGTTTTATCTCAGAGAAACCCTACGTACCCAACTTATCAGTGTAAATCTACAGTGACTCCACTAGGGCCAGAAGTGGCATTAGGATTATGCAGTAGCTTTCTCCTGCTGTCTCACCCATTGCTCAGCAGGGCATTGTGTTTTTTGAATCTTTAGCAATTTTTGTGCCTCATATTGTGGTTCAGAGGGCAGAAAAAAATATTGAAAAGTGAAAAGTCACTGAGAACGGTTTTGGGACCGTTTTGTTTGAAACAGCTGTGGATGGTGTTAGCCTGATGTTTTGGGATGCTGGAGCAGCCTGTGTTGTACTACATCGTGTGTCTCGGTGTTTGTCACCAGTGACCTTGGGTTGGCTGCACGCACCTTCTGAGGTAGCTGTGCAATGACACAGGCACCTTGCTTCTCTGGCACAGGTGGCTGCACTGGTATATTGCTGGGGTTCAGGGGAAATGGGGCATTGCCAGCAACAAACTGCCACCTTCTTCACATTCTATGTAGAACGTACCTGTCAGAAGCAATTAAAAATCACCAGGGTGTCCCCTTGTGCCTTTGCAGACAGGCAGAGCAAAAGTAGAAACTGCTCTTCATTATGCTGATGCTCCTGGCTGCCCTCAGGGATGGAGAATGCTAAACAACCTCAGTCCCCCATGTCTGAGGTGCTTTGAGGAGCCAGGCAAACCCTGTAAGATGGGGCTGCCTCTGACTCTCTGTGTAGCACTGTCACATAGGCAATAATCCTATCTTACAGTGTTTGGAACAGAAGGAAATGAATTTGTCTGTAATCATGCTGCTTTGTTAGGGTCTTTTGTCTGAAGATCTCAAACAGCTTTGTACATACCAATTGATAAAGCCTTACTTTGCACTTCCAGGAAGATAAATATTATTGTCCTAGGGGAAGCCTGAGGCATAAAGAGGTCAAGTGAGCAGAGAGGGAGGCACTGATGGAGCTGGGGCTACAGTCCAGAATTTCTGGCATCCTCTGCCCAGATGTCAGCTGGTAAAGTGCTGCTGTCCTTACCTTCAAGGAGCCTAATATTTAAGAGGGCTGAGCAAGATGCTTGCTGTGTAGTAACTATGGTATGGACAAACACTTTGCTCTATTTCTATCGGTTGTAGTTTAATTGGCCAGTTTAATCCTGCCTTTCTGTGTCCTCTGCATTTCCATTCTTGAGACTATCCTGGTTAGAAGCTGCCATTTGAGCCACCGTTCCCCGCTGGGTCAAACAAAGGTATCATCATCCTTTATAAACCCATGGGGACACAACTAGAATTTGGATTCCAGGCTTTGGAAGTCACAAAGGGGCCAAATATGAACGTCTAATAATGAGCTGCTCTTATGGGAAAACTTTTTTCTTTTTAAGCAAAACAATAACACACAAATTCAAAGCTGTTAGAATTCAGATTTGCAGTAGGGGCCAAATGGATTTGTTCAAATGATTTACTGAGACTTGCATAAAAGAGGGGAGGAGAGAAACCGGAGAGGTGGGAGGCAAAGAAGAATCCAGCCCCCAGTGGCCTTGAAAGCAGTCTGCAAGTGACTGCTGTCTCCATGCTGATGGATTTGCTGTCACCTCTCCCTGGCATGAGGTGACAGATTTCTTTGTCGGATGAAGCAAGAACCAATAGCCATCCATCACCGTGCGGACAGACAGGAGCAGGAAGGAGGCACAGAGGGGGAGAAAGCAAGCCCTGGCGAAACGTTTCTCTGCCCTCCTTTCTTGTCAATGTTGGGTCGTGGGGAAATAGGTCTTCTACGTACAAATATTGAGGGTGAGAATATTGGTCCGTTGCTGAAAGCATGGAGGGATCTGAGTCTGGGGATGGGAGTGGAGGGACATGCACTTGTCTCTCTACTTTGGAGACTTTTCTTGGCATTTTGATTACCGTATTATATCATAGTGCATTGTACTGTCCAGTCCTGAGGCAAAGGCTCCCAGAATGGCTGGTATTTTTGGCCTGTCTGTTGAAATTGCAGTTCCTACCAGATGGAAGGGCAGTCTCTTCTGTGCTGCAGGTTGGTCAAGGCTCTCTAAAAGACTCGCTAACTCTGCCACCTTCTATGCACGAGCAGCAGAGCCAGAGCTCAGGAACTCTCTTGGGCACCCCATGTCCAAAAGGCTTCTCTTACCAGTGAGGTTAAACCCCAGCAGAGGTGAATGGCTGTGGCACAAACTGGGTGTGAGCATTTTAGCTGGAAATCAGGAGGAGATTGGTTCTGCGTTCCTTTAGGGCAAGGAAGTTCTAGAGGGACTGCCAAGTGATGGTGCAGAATGGTACCAATGGTAAGAATTCTGGATTATTTTTAAGATGAGCCTTGGTCAATTTGAGACACATCTGCAGATCTGTGATGGGAGAGGCTGGAATCACAAACGCTAGAAATCCTTTTCTGTCTTGTATGACTATTCTCCCTGATGATATAACCATAACTTCTGGGGTTTGATGGTCGTGTCTGTGTTATTACCCCTCCTTTGTCATGTGTAAGTAAACATCAAGGAAGTTTGAAGTGTGGTTTTTGCAGTTGGACAAAATCCAGATACTTCTCTATATAGTTGACAAATGAGAGAAATGCTCCTCTTTTACCAGCTCCTTGAAACCTTAGAGCCAACCAATCAAACCCCCTTTCCCTGCACGACTTCAGGTCAAAACTGCTCCTGCTCTTACTCACTTTTAAGATGTGATATCAGTAGATGAGACCCTGTTTGAGCCTGAATCTTAAGATGACTGTGGACTTATTTTGGTTTCTAAAATGTTAAATCGCTCTTTCAGAACCACCAATTTTAGCTTAGAAATTGCTCCTGCTCTCCCTGTAGGACCTGCAGTACTACTCTTCTGTACTAGTCAGTGCCCTCTGATGGCCTGCAATGAAATGGAATGATTTAGTCAGTTCTCAGAGCAAATCTAAGGGAATGGCCTGAAGAGGCTGTATTCATTTAGTGCATCCTTAAAATATTGTATTTCTCATGCAGAAAGAAATGATGTCTGACAATAGAGAGGCCAGGTATATGGAAATATTTTTATATGCCTGACCATCTAAATAATTGTAAATCTGGCGCAAAAATCTATATGGCGTTTTTAATTCTAAATTTTCTCTTACAAATTGCTAAGAGGGAAAAAATCCCTGTAGCTGTTTGTTGAAAACCAAGAGCACAAGAGCCTGCCTTTAAACTGAATTAGCATGTGGAAACCTTGGGCTGCTGTTGGAGCTTTGCTGCTCCCAGGCCTCAGAGTTTGCATCTGGTTTTTCATTCGCAATAGGCTAATGTGCTTTGACACTGCACCCCTCTGGGAAGCTGCCGACAGGCCGTGTCAATATTTCCTTCTGAAAAAAACCAAAACAAAACCAAACCAACCCAAAAAACTCTTAAAGTGTTGCTTTACAATATGCTTTTCAGAATTAAATTACGGAGCGTGCAGGCTGGAAGCCTCCACCTGGAGAAAATGCTCTCAGTGCAACCTGTGCATTTCCTACATCCCTGGAGTCCATTTTTTGTTGTCTTTTCCTTCTCCTCTTCAGAAAACAAAGGGAATGTGAATATTCACTGTCATTTTTGGCAGCTGCTGGAATAGGTTATACTGGTGTCTAAGCCAGGCTGTTGTGCTGTCAACTGGAAGTGCTCCAATTTTCAGGAGTCAGGCACCCAAAACCTGGAGATTGGCGTGAAGGTCAGGAAAATTAATGACAGGCATTTGGATGACTTTCTTTTTAGTTTGCTTATTTTGTTCTGTTGTTTTACTTCTTCCCTTTGACATTCTAACAGTTATGCTTTCAAATTTTTCTGGAAACTCGCAAAGGCTGGGAATTCTCCTTTAAAGTGAGAAAGATGCAGGTCTTGGACATAAGCACTTGACTGCAGGAGTGAAGGCTTTGTGAAAACCAGTAAATATCAGAAGACTTTTGGGATTAAATCACAAGTGTTGACAGCAGCTGAGGTGTATCTTCCCCAGGGCTCTGGTAGTGCTATCGGGGAAAGTGAAATTCACAACATTGTTTTCTTTTCCATCTGGACAATTCTGTCCATTGAAAGAAGATGAGAAGGGATAGGAAGAATGCATTCTGACTCCCACCAGTAACTGCCACACACCATTAATATAATCTGTGGGCTTGCTCATTGCCAGCACTAGTCCAGTACCTGTTGGATTTCTTAGTAGTCCTTTTCACCAAGTCACAAACACAACTCTTACAAGCCCTGCTTTTATTTTGGTTATGTGTGTAAGTTCACAGTCTTGTAAGGGGCCAAGGTGAATTTCTTGAGCTTATATGGTTTATATAGAATTTTAAATAGCTTATTGTTTAACAGTGAACTGTTTACCTTAAAGCAGCCTTGCTGAATTAGCAGCATTGGATTATCCAACTGTCGTGCTGTTTTACCCTTAAGAAGACTTTCAATAAGCTGACCAAAGTCAACTGTGCGAGGCCTTAACGGCTGGTATCTGGGGGCTCTGCAGGGAGATGGTAAAGACCAGCATCATTTTACTGACTTTATACTCTTCAGCAGCAGTTGCTGTGAAGCTGTGTTGGCCAGTCCATCACTGGAGACTTTAATCTCTTCTGAGCTTGCAGTTGAATACCATCTGGCCCTGGTGATTTACTGTCCATGAGTTCCTCTGCTCGGTTCATAACTTCCTCCTTGGAGATTTTGTGTCTGTTAAGGCCACGTTCTGATTTCTCACAAAAAGGGCCTTCAGAATAGGAATCTCTCCATTGTCCTCAAAGGAAAAGACAAGACACACAATTAACTTTCCTACTACTTTCTTTTAAAGGGAGTGAGGGCTTATAATCATCCATACATTCTTCTTGCCTCTTATTTATGTGTCCTTCTGACTTAAGAGAGTCTTTATTGTTAAATGTATTTCTTCTCATGTTTTCTTACTATCTACTCTAATTTCCTATTTGAAACTCCTATGACATAGATCATTTTCTAAATGGTCACATATTAAGGGGACATTTGTCTTTCTCAAGGATGCTGAGAGAATTTTGTATTTATTCTCTGAACTTTCCTGATTTTATTCTACCTCCCTTGAATTCTATACACAAAAGCTCCCATTACAGTGTCCGAAGTGGCTCAACAGTTACTGGGATGGATTTGCGTTCCCTCTGCTCCCTGTTCCTTCATTCCTTTTTCTTCTAAGTAGTTTACTAAGAATCTAAAAGGACCAAAAAAAAATAATCAGTCCTGTGGTTACTGCATCTTTAAGTTGTTCCACGTTAAACAACTCTGCAATACAATACCACTGTCTTTTCTCTGACAATTGTTATTTATGTTAACTGGGATAAGTAAATCCCCAGTGCTCGCACCAAATATAATAATAATAACAAGTAGGTACAAAAAAACCCGTAGATACATCTTTGTGAAGAGCAACCAAACAAGTTCTTGGCCATATGTGGCTGATGCTCCCATGGCAGCTCCAACTTGAACACCTGAAAGGAGCCCCGTCTCCACGTCTGGATGTGTAAGGGCTGGATGTGCATTGCCAGGCAGAGATCTTCTACCTACCTGTGAATGAGCTAATTGTAACCGGTAAAAGAGTGCCTGCCTGTTAGAGAGATACTCCACCCAAGATAATTGCCTAATTACCTGAGAAGTAGGGTTAATTAACCTGGGCGGATGGCCACAGTCATGACTGTGCTGCTTCTGTGAACTGAGCTGGTCTCTTTGTGTGCTTTGTGATGTGTGGATGGACAGGCTCATGTGGGACTAGCTGTGATATTTCTATTCAAATGTGCTCTGCGATCCCCTTAATGTATCAAGACCTCATGAATGCTGAATTAATTAACTTTCACTGTGATTTCATGGCTATTTAATGATCTCTTTGTTATGGGTGGAGAACTGAGGCACAGAGCAATTAGGGACTCTCTCAAGGTCACCCAGGAATTCTCTGGGAGAGCTGGAGATTGAAGCCAGTATTTCCTATCAGTGATTTAATCACGGCACTTCCTTTTTTTCTCTTTTGAAGGTTCTGGACAGGTGCATCAGTTCCAAGGATGGCTGGTTCTGAGTTGTTGGTAGGGGGTGTGTGGGATGATTAACTCTCAGTAACTGTGGGTTCACTCCGAGGCTTTTAGATAAACCCTCTCTGTGGCATTGCAGCTCTGTTCAAACGCAGGAATGAGATTAAAGGTGAAGTTTTAGCCCAAAGCTCATCCTCAGGCGGGACAGAAAATAGAACCAAGTTCTCTGGGTTTTTCCCCAGCCTGGAGATGCTCTGTTGGTCAGAATGTCATTTCTGATTTTATTTGTGCAGTCCTTCTGGTCCTTTCTCATTAACCCCTTCTCCTGTGTGAATCCTGCAGAAAGCTCTGCCCTGCAGCTGACACGGCTGCTGAGAGAATCATTCTGCCTCTCTGAACAGGAATCCCCAGTATGTGGATTTCCTGCTCTTCTCTCCAGGCTTTCCTTTAGACTTCACTGCTTTATGTGCTTTACATTTTAACTATTTTGTGTCTCTCCTTTCTCCCTCACAACATCCAAGTCTATGCCACCTCTGCCCTTGCTAAACTACTCCTCTTTCCTACTGTTCCTCCTTAATGCCCTGCTTTGAAGGTGGTTGTAGGAATGGAGCCAGGAGCTGGCAGAGCTGTGTGCTGGCCCAGTAGATCTTGTCATGTGTTTTGAGGAGTTGAGTTTTATCTTCCTACCTGCTTCTTGCAAAACGTGCCAAGATGAAACTCCGAAAGCTGCTTATTGAGGCTTCAAGACTTAGTGTGCCACCACTATTCACCAACTCCTCTTTCCATGGCTGCTCCATAGCAGTGGCTGCCTGCCATGCTCTGTGGCTTTGTCAGATTTTTGGTAATGCCTTTCTCTCAGTAGGTTTTGGATAAATTTTCCATTTTATCTTCAAAGCGCTTTTCAAATGTTAACTTATTTGCATGCCTTTGCTCTAAGGCACATGGCATTATAATTATAGTTCTTTAGAAAAAGAGAGTAAGTCATAGAGCAGCCTCAGTTAATTTAGCCCTGATGTTACACCCTAGCAACTGTTCTGAAAAACATACAAAGTGGACATAAATATGCCCAGAATTTATATATCTCTATCTGCCATTTAATCTATTAGACAATTATTTAGAAAAAGGTTGCTATTAGCATTTGTACTACAGAAATTACATGTCTCATTTTTGTATGCATGATATTATCAATAATCTCTCATTTTATAAAGCTGCTTCCTTCCACTCCCCACTCACTGCCAGGAATGTATTCATTTAGGTTCAGATACTAAGGATTTTCAACAGGCTCAAGTCCTCAGATACCTTTCAGGAAACGTTCCTAATTCTCTTTGCATCTCGGTTCCTCATATGTGCACCCTCTAATCTGTGTCCTGTAACCCAGAAGGGTCTCAGTTTTACTTGTTTGGTAGAGATTAGGTAAATATTTGGTTCTGGCACTGGGAATGCAAGAATGGCACATCACTGGAAAAGGGGAGACACGAAACCTGCTGATATTGGGATTTTGCTTAAATGTAAAGGGAGGGACATTCTTCTCCATGAAATAGATCTTGTAGTTTTTATTTGTAGTGAAAGGAGTAGTGTTTTGGAAGGTGTTTCAAACACATGAGCTAGCTCAGGGTTGCTTGTGCAACTGACTTGTGACTACTCTTTCCCAAGGTGACCATAAGGGGCACTGCAGGGTAAGGAATGGGGACACCCACACTGGTCCCAAAGTAAGAGTTGGGTTTCAGAGGACACCACAGGGCATAAACAATAATCCCCAAGAACACATTCCCCAAGAACACACTTCCACCTACTGTGGTAGGAACAGGGATGTCTGTAAAGTCTTAAAGAGTGAATGCTAAGGGAGGTTAGTGTGTGGGCACTGCTGAGACACCTCAAGACAGGCATCAAACCTTCTAACTGGTGGGATCTAGTGGACCCAGTCCAGGTCGGAGTGGGATGTGTGCACAGGTTTGAGTGTCTTGCCTTTTGTTCCATGTTTTGTTCCTGCAGTTCAGAGGCTGACACATACTCCTGGTGGCCTCTTGGGACCTGCCTGACACTGCTAATCTTTCTTCTGCCACTGCTAATCTTTTTTCTGTGGTGAATCTTCCATCTATTTCCAATGTCATGAGATGACACAGACTTTCAGCTGCAACTCTACTCCCCTTCGCTTTGGTTTTTCTCCTCTGTGCCAGTTTACCTTCCAGAGAGCTTATTTGTTTTTAACTTCTATGGTTTCTAGCTTGCATCCAAAGGACTCACTCCCACCTTGCTGCAGGCTGAGGGGGCTGATTTTAGCTGAGGTAGCCAGTTTTATGGCCAGTGTTAACTGCAGGCGAGGGGGGCACCTTAGGTTTCTGTCTGGGCAAGCTGGCACCTCCATGTTGTTGTAACCTGTCAGTTAGTGAGGGGGGCTGCTGGAGTGACAGTGTTTATTCTGTTGTGTCTCAAGAGATGGTGCCAGCATCTGTTTGAAAAGGAGACAGTGGTTCAGCTTGGAAAGGACTGACACGACTCTTTCCCCATTGCAAGATCCTGGTGCAGCCCCTGTCTGATCACTTGGCATTAACGGGGTCTCCAGGTCAGCCTGGGAAAGGAATGGGGACACCTTTGTCATCATTTCTCGGAATTGCTCTCGTACCTCATTAATCTGATGGCAGACAGGCTACTGAAGCGTACTCTGAGCTCCATCCATCTGATTCCAGACTTTTCTGCCAGTGGTGCGGAGACAGAGGAGTTTTCAGTGGAAGTCTGATCCCATGTCATTACAGACCCAGCTTCCTATTTTCCTTTTTCCAAGCAGATTGGTGTACATGTGTGTGTGCACACATAAGAAATGTGAAATTATGTCTCTGTTGCAAGACTAGCTTCCAAAGAGTTACTCTGTGCAAGAGAGGAGACCTGAAGGGAGAAAGGGGGTGCTCTGATGTGCTGTTCCCTGGATCCAAGCCATTCTGCTTGGGCTTTGGCTCACTGGTCCACCCCCCCCTGCTCCTTCCTCCTGTCCAGCCTTCCATGAGAGCTGAAATCTCTGTTCCTTGGCTCTCCCCAGTGGAAGCCCCACTTTGGAGCAGCAGTAAATCTCTTCATGCATCCCGGCCAACTATACTTTCTCAGGAGGGAAAGCAAGGGGGGGGGGGGGGGAAGACAAGCCTGGGCTATCACCTGCTTGTAGTCTCATCTATCACCTTGAATTGTGTTGCAGGATAAAATTACTCATCCAAACCTAATGTTAAATGAAATCAAGTCTGGAGCAAAGAGGATTAATGGGCTGTGTGTGCACACGTTTGGCAAAGTGGCTGTGACCCAGGCAAAGTTTGAAATGCTGAAGCTGGTCACAAGGTAGGCTGGGGAAGGCTGCAGGACTCCTGCATCCCTTTGCAGAAATAACATTGGGCTGTGGGACCAGCTTCCATCTACCCAAAGTGGAGAAGACTCCTAGCGGGATCATTCGTGCTACGTGAGAGCATACCCAAAGGGGAGGAGTCTCTCTTCTGTGGTAAGGGCCTCGTGGAGATGGGGTAAGCCACGGAAGAGGAAGGTTTTTGGTAAATGATTATACAAGCCATAAATATATTTGATGAAGACCAACAGCATCTGTGTTGTTCCTGGAGAACAGCGGGCTGTGTAAGAGCAGAGACTTGGTGTATGAACTGAGTGGGAATGTTTAGCAATTGCAGAAGTTTGCTGTCAAAACCCAGGGCAAAGCAATTCTTAAAGCTTCTCTTTGTGTGCCTGCTGTAAAATACAGCAGACTTTGGAGGGCTGAATCTGGGGCTGGGAGGTAGAAAGCTTAGGTCCTCTTTCTGTCTGTGCTCACTGCAGCAGTGTGGGACTGCTCTGGGTTCATTGTAGCTTCATCTCTTGTGCTCTGTTGGACTGGGAAAGCAGATGGTCATCAGGATGCCCTTCAGCCTTAAAATCTGAGTGTAACTGGCCTGTATCAGTGAGGAGCTGCTGGCCTTTCATATTCTGTGCCTGTTGAGTAATTCAGAGGTGTAAGCACTACAAATATTTAGCATCTCTAGAATGCTTTGTGTATGAAGCACTTTACAGAAGCCAGCCCTCACCAGCACTCCAGTGCCAGGCAACAAGGAGTCCTGTTTCTGTGATGGGGACACCGGGGAACAGAGGGACTGAAGATACCAGGTGCTCTGATTCTACCCTCCCCTGACTCCCCTCCCACTCAAACCTCTGGATCATATTGCCTTATCACCTGACAATGTTTTTCAAGATCAACAGCCTCATAAAGCTTTTCATAATCTACAACAGATGCTGTGAGGAGCCCATTTATTAGCTTCATGGGGGGAAAAAACCGAAAACAAAACAAAAGCCCGAGCTTCCCCTAACCTGCCACACAAAACCGCTATAATAAATAGTCAGTGTGTGTGGGGGGGTGGGTAGTTCATCCCCAAAGCAAACAGGGTATTTCTCTCCCTCTCTTGGGTTTGGCTAAAAAAAGCAAATAAACCACAGAGGAAGCACGTCATGGTGCAAACCATAACCAGATGGCGCCGGTGAGAGCGTGGGAGGGCAGAGGGGGTTTCTCCGAACGGAATATGCATGTCAGAGAGGAAAACTATAGAGAAAGACAGTTATCAGAGACCTTGTTTGTGTGACGGCTGGGGTTGCCCCCAGACATGGCTGAGAATCCTCCCTGGGGGTGTGTTGGGGGAAAAGGGGAAAGTCTGTGACTGAAACAGAGAGTGGTGGGTGCTGCGAGTGGAAAATAAAATAGGGCAGGACTCCCCGGAATCAGCAGCAGCCACAAAACATCTCACTCAGCTCCTTTCTTTTTCTGTTTCACTGCTGCATTCTAATTGGACTCTGTCAGGTGCTTCTTTCTCTTCTCTCTCTTGTTGCCTCATTTCTGAGATTCCCAGAAATACATATTTGGCCCTTCTCTTCCTCCTATGCCTCTCCCCGTGCTGATCCATCTGTCTGCCCCTGGTGAAAGGGGCCTGTCTGGTGGCCCTGGAGGATGTGCTGGGGAGCCAGCCTAGGGGCTCAGTAAAGGCAGGGTGCTTTGCAGGTGTCATGGGGCCTGATACAGGTCTCCCTCCTTCCCTATTTGCTCCCACCTCTGATGGCATCCTGCTGAGATGGTTCAAAGACCATTCCTCCTAGAAAACTTGCTCACAGCTTACAGGTGGGCATGGACATCGGCTCTTCAGTCTCTGAGACAAGGAGATGAGCTGGATTTCATAGAATCATAGAATAGAATGGTTAGAGTTGGAAGAGACCTTAAAAATTGAGTTCCAGCCCCCTTGCCCTGGGCAGGGACACCTCCCACCAGGCCAGGTTGCTCAAAGGCCTTGAACCCCTCCAGGGATGGGGCAGCCACAACTTCCCTGGGCAACCTGGGCCAGGCTCTCACCACCCTCACAGAGAAGAATTTCTTTCTAGTATCTAATGTAAATCTCCCCTAAATTCTGTCCTCTGCCCTCTATTTCTGTGTCTTCAGCAGCACCTCTCCTTTGTGTTTCCCCATGGTAGTGCAGTCTGTAGTGGTGAAACAAGTGGGGCATTCTTGCTGTGAAGGGGCCATTGCTTTTACTTCTATAAAATGTAAATCCCCTTTTGCAGAGCAGCCAGAGCTCTCATTAGACCCGTTTTCCTTCAGTGTTGGTGCTCAGGCCAGCAAGGAATGGGGAGACTCCACCACAAACTACCATAAACCAGCTCCAGCTGGAGCCTGTGGGTGCACGTGGGAGAAAGGTCCCTTTCCCTGTCCCTTTGGACAGTTTGGCTCAGTCTCATCAGTGTGTTACAGGGATTTTCTGACATGGGGGATCAAGCAAAAAGATTAAGCATGAAAGACACTATGGAGAATGGGCAAAGACTTAGAAACCTGGTTTGGCTCAGTTTTGTGTGTGCACATTTTGTGAGTGTCGGTGAAGGGGATACAAGTCAAACGTGCATCTCCTTATTTGAAGCATCATCGAAATGTGGACAAGCTAAGTGACAAGGCAGCTGGCCTTAGTACTTCTTGAGAATTTTCAGTTTTCATATATCACTTGGCCACAGTTTTCCCAAAAGGCATCAGGGACGGAAACTGCTAATAATATTATGAAAAATGTCTTACAGCACTCTTCAAATATTAACCTTCATTCTGCTCTGGGCAGGAGTGATGATCATTGTCATTTTAGATGGGGAAACCCGGCACAAAGCAGTGAAGAGAATTGCCTAAAGCCTTGCAGTGAATTGCTGCAAGGAGAAGAGTTCGGGGTTTCTGAGTCCCAATTTGGACTTGGACCTCAAGACAACTTTGTGTTTTCCCATCTTTCCAACATTTTTCACCCTTCCTTCCTTCCTTTCCTCCCTCCTTGTCCTCTCCTACCACCATTGACCTCAGCCATCTGGTCTGAACCTTGCTCCCACAGTGATAGGCTTTGGAGATATTTTTTTTTTTTAAATGGCTTGTTTGGTTTTGATACAATGTTGGCCAGAGTTAAAGGATGTTGGGAGGGTCTTGAGGCATTAACCTGTGTGTGAGTAGAGGGGCTTACAAGGAAAATATGATGAAGTTGCCGTCTTTAGTAGTTCAGGAGAGGATATAAGTATCCTTATAAGTGAGGAGGACAAAGGAAAATTATTTGTCTGCTTCCATGGTAGGTGGAAATGCAAGATGGGGAAAGGAGAGTTGTGGTGGTGAGGCTGCAGAGTGGGAGCTGCCAATCTGGGTGAATGGAGCTGTGTTTGGAAAGAAGTGCAAAGAGTCACAGACTTGAGGATGAAGAAGGGGACGGCGTGAGCCTGTGCGATGGGGGAGTAAGATTTTATTGAGGATTGGAGAGGGAAAAGGGTGCGTGTGTGAGATTTGGATGGGTTGGTTCTTGGAGGGTTTGGCTGGTGCAGTGCATTAGCAGCACAGAGAGCCTGGAGTGCTGTCCTGTCGGCGTGACTGATGGGGCTCCAGATTGTGTGTTGGGAGTGTGGGGTTTTTGCCCTGTGGGTAGAGTGAAGTTATGCATTTTCCACCCACGGAGTGTTTCAGGAAAGGGCTGCTGCAGTTCCTCTGGCAAGAGGGAGGTTTGGGCAGATCTGCTTCACTAGACAAAATGACAAGGGAAGGGCAGAGGAAAAAAACCCAACACACACAAAAAAAGCTGTTCCCCCAAAGGAGAGGCGGGCATTAGCAGTCGTGTCCCCCTCCCCGAGTGACTCCCAGATAATTAGCATGTCTATAGAGCAGAGCTGCTGGCTCTAGGCATGCAAGAATAATTTTCAACAAAATAAAAGGCAGATTTTTCCCAGTAAGTACTTGTGTTAGCTTCTGCCTCTCTTCCCAGTTTCCAGGCAGCTCTCATCCCCTGGATGTTCAGTTATTGCTGCTGCATGCTAGTTATGCACCATGGAGTAGCTTGGGGGGGATGCCAAGAGTTCTGCAGGACAGGGGGGCACTGGGGGAAATAAACACCAGCAACACAGTCAGGATCTAAAAGCAATGTTTACTGGAGCAGAGAAAGGAGTTGTCTCCCTGCTTTAATCCTCTTCCCCCTCCACTGGTACCACTGGGGATAAGGTGGAGTCAGCCATGGACACACTGGGGTTTTAGCTATATTTTTAGCTTTATTTCCTTCCATCATCCATCCATTCTCCCATCAGCAGCAAGGAGTGACTTCTTGGAGTGAGATGTGACTCTGCAGCAGGTAATGGAGATAATCTTGTGTTCTGGCTCTGAAGAAGGGTACGTATGGGCTCTGGCAAACGTTCTGCCAGGGATCAGAGATTTCAGGAGCCCATCTGTGGAAGCAGAACAGGAGTGTAGTATGTCTTTGCTGAGTGCAGTGCTTAATGCAAGAGGTTCCTGATCTCTGCAAATGTTGCTCTTAGAGACAAGAAGCCAGCCTCTCTCAGCAGCAATTGCTATGAAATGAATGCCACGAGTTGCTAGGACTTTGGACCCCATTGCTGTTGCAAACTTTTTCTCTTGCTTCTCTTAACTCTGCATTCATCTTCAAATCCAGACTGTATGACTTAGGGTAATTGTTGGCCAATATTAGCAAAAAGCATTAATGTGACATGGTGTTCACTACAACTTCTTCCATAGTCATCACCTCAGTGAGATATTTTGTGTCCTAAATCAATAAGTCAGATTTTCCTTCATTTGAGTGTTTGGTATTGTTAGGAAGTGGTTTTGATAGCCAGGTTAAATATTCCTTATCCTAAATTTCCCCACTTTTACACCGAAAGGCAAGGTGAGAGTTGGCTGCTGAACTAAGTCTGTGTTTCATTCCCTGAGAAGGCAGTTTATGTCTGAACTCTGCTGGGATCTGTCTGTTGGCTGGTACTAGAATGCAGCAAAATGGGGCTAGAATTAGAAATGACATTAGCCCTTCCATCCCTCCCTCTTGGTAAGGGGTGGGGCAGGAGAGAAGATGGGAATTTTAGAAGGCAGTTCTGATGAAATCCATCTCCCTTTCCCGGCCCTCTGCGTGGAAGCAATCCCAGCAAAACAGAGATGCAGATGGTCTCACCCCTGGAGCCAATGCCTATGTCAAGAGCCTTAGAAATGTGAGACCGTACCACCAATGAAGTTCAAACAGCTCTGAATATCTGCTGTCAGCGCTAAGTTGACTCCCCCACCCTCCTTTTTCCTTTTTTTTGTAGTTGCTGATGCCTTTCTTGTTTTGTTTCTTTTTATTTTGTTTTTGTGTGTTTTGTTTTCTGTCTTTAGGCTTTCTTGGGGGCCTAAAGAAAGACTGGTGGAAAAACAGGCCATCCTACTTGGATGCCTTTGCTAAAGGATAGAGAGATCCTGCTTTGAGATCACATCTGGAGGGGTATTTTCTGGGTATATCTCTGTATCTCTCTGCCCCTCCCTCCTATGTTCTTTCCCCCCCCCTCCAGCATTAACGCTCATCAGCGTTTCAGTGGAATTATTGAATAATGGCTACTGTGGGACCCCAGCCAGTCCCCAGGGATCACAGTCCAACATCTGACTTGTACAAATGGAGACAACGTTCACATTATGGCCTCCTGCCCTGCTCTGCACAGGGAGATGGGTCTCTCCTCCTCTCTCCAGGCTTCTCCCTCCTTTCTGTGGACAACAGGACCTCTGAGTTTATCATCTTCCAGCATCCACCTTGCTCTTTCGGCACAGCCCCTGCTCCATCTCTGCAGTGTCCTCAGCACAAGCTCTCTTGCTGTAATGATGCCATCCTATGAGTAAGTCTGTAAGTTTTAGCTCTTGCTGAGCCTTCTATTTTTGTGAAGTGAAAGCTGGATTGCATGCATGTTCCAGAACTCAGGCTGTGCTCTCAGGCCCAAAGTGCAGAGGATGGGACAGAAGTCTCAACTGAACATTATATTTTCTAGGCCACGTATTACATGAACTGCTAAGCTGGAAGCAGGAGCTGTAGTGGTGGGTTTCCACTGTAGTGGTGGGTTTCCCAGCATCCCAGTGGCACGTTGATTGTGTTTCAAGCCCTGTTGATTCATCAGATGCCACACTTTACATTAGCCATTGGTCCCTCAAACAAAGTGAAAAAGGCAGGGCAGATGGGTCTGGATGTTTCCTGGGCTGGGACATCCCAAGCCTGCTGGACCAATCTGTCTTGACTTAACAGCATGTGGGCAAACTGCTCCAGAAGAAAAGCCTGGGCACAGAATGGCCTTTGGGGCTAAATTATCCTGCAGACTCAAAGAGATTAGAATTTGGTGGCTGCTGACATTCTGTGCTACTCTTCCTCATTTTAGATCACAAATCAGGTTTTGTCTGGGTCTAGGAGAAAAGCCTGTGTGTGAGGTCCAATGTGTGTCTCTGTGGTCCATGTTGCAGGGAAGTAAATAAACTTTCATCCATCCATCCATCCCAGATGGTTGTAAGTTGTGGGCTTCTTTGGGAGAATATTGTGTAGTCCTGCAAACTGAAAGACCAGCCACTGAGTTTGCTTTGAGAAGATTCGTAAGAACATGGTAATGTCCTCAAAGAAAATGCACAACAGAGGGCCAGGTACTGAGAGGCTTCTGGTACTGGCTGGTTCAGAATGAATTAGTTCAATATTAAGAATTTATTTCCAGATCTCATTCTTTTTGGGCATTTTCCCAGCTTTCATTTTTTTCATCACTTGCCTTTCATGTTTTTTTTTTTCCTTCCAGTCCTAATTTTGAAGGGTACAGCATAGACAGCTGCCTGGCCCTCTCATTTCTCTTAGCTTTTCCTTCCTGGTTCCTAAAGTAATAAATGTCAGAGATCAAAGTAAATCAGTGTATCTCTGGAAGAATATAGAGTACTTGGACATGCAACAATTTACTGAATATTCAGAAAAAAAGACAGAGACTTAATCAGAAAACAGCTATGAGTCTGAAGGAAATATAACCATGATAAAATTCCTGATGCTGGAGCAGTGTGGAGTTTAATCATTGGAGATTTTGAAAAGCTTGTGTATGTTTTGAGACATTTTTATTCTTTTAGTCATGTCTTTTGAGATAAAATGTAATAAGCTAATTAAAATGTACCCGAGCGTGGCTGTGCATAATAAGATGAGAGTATGGACATAGAAAAACCAAACCTACATACACACATACAATACTTTTGTCTAGTTCAGGGTGTACAGCCGTGGTTCCACTTCCTGAGCATTGGTGCTATCAGTGGAACAGAGGTTTCATTCAATGCTCGGACAGTCCATTCATTAATGGATCAGACAGCACTTTCCAGTGCTCTTGTGCTGGTCAAATGCTTGTATGACAAGTGGAGGAGAAACAGTGCTGTAAGTGATGAGGAAATGAAGCCGTGGTCTGGCCAAAGCTCCCAAATCAACGTTATCGGGGATCGTTTCAGAGACAGGTACCAAGTCCAATGGAGTCGTGTCAGGGAACATGCACAGCACATGAATTATGATAAAGAGTATTTACCTGTTTGCAAGAAGAGGCTGGAGCATGCTTACTTAGTAGTGCTTTCTGACTCTGAATGAAGAAGGGAGGTTGAAGGACATTTATTATTTAACTTGCTGTTTGGGAGATGCACGGATGAAGCAGTGTTATTGATCTTCAGGTGAACTGTGGGCTGGAGCTTCTGGGCTGTATTCAGTGCAACTGGGCCAATAGAGATGAAACTGAGGGCAGACCTGGATCTTTATTGGAAAGATTTGTGTGTTTTCTCTTGCTACAGCTACAGATTTTGGGAAAGGATGGGAATTCCTGCTAGAAAAAGGCCTGAATGAATGTACATAGTACGGCACTGTCTGATAGGCTCTTTCTTTGAATTTTGCTTAAAATGCCTGCGTGAATAGTGGTGTGCACCTATTACTTATTTCCTCCTTCAGCTTTCCAAGTCCAACTGTAAGTGCCCCTCACCCATAAATTAAACATTCCAACATAAACAAATGCCTGCTCGTACGTATCTCCACCTTAACCCATCACTTTATCAACAGTCTTGGGGGGAAAGAGGTGGGCTCTGTAGCGTGAAGTGAAGAGACTTTCTGGCTTATCCTTTAGCCAGAGAAGGTGCAAATAGAACGCTGTTAAAGCCTTAGTTCTTCTTTTTTCTACCTGTGTGATGCCTCATGCTTAATTCAAACCTGCTGATCATTTGCTGGTGCAACAACTCTTCTCCCTCACCTGACAATGCTGAACAAAATGCAGTGTCTCTCTTGCTCTAGGCCCTTACCCTCACTTCCTCTGTAAATGGATGTTCTTGCTCTGCCCACAGGTAGTCGAGGCTCATGCTGCTGTGCAGCCTCACATATTGTCTCAATTTCTACTTCTACTGTGATACGACTGGGATGGCTCTTCAAAAAAGCAAGACCCACCGGACTCACGGCACAAACACTGAACTGAAGACCAGTGAACCTGAGGTGAGGTACGACTTCCCCTTCAGGAACAATTTAGAAGGTAAGTTCAAAAAAATATGTGCCACCTGAGTTTCTAGATCTTTTCCTGGTCTGTGTGTGAATGGTACTGGCTTTACAGGAGACTGAAGGCACTGCAGGCCACCCTTGTGTGTCCTGCCCACAGATTGTCATACACAGCTAAGAGGGAACCAGTTAGTATGGGACCAAAACGTTATAGAGATTGCAATGGCAGCGTTAAGAGAGTTAGTGGACTCATTTGCAGTCAGGGAAAATGTCAGAGACAGAACAGCTGTAGCAAAACAAGTATTCTCAAGGAGGTGGTGTGAGGTTTTTCACTCTTGACTCTGCTGCTGCTGCTGCAGGGTGGGTGCAGCCGGGAGCTCCATCACTCTCACTCTTCCTGCCACCAAAACACTGTTTCCATTTCCTGCCACAGTGGTGAGAAAACCCTTCACATCGCTGCCTCCTCCCTTGCCCTTTCAAACTCCCTCTCCCCAGTTGAGTCTGTTTTTTGACAAATAACGTGCCCTGAGGAGGATCTGAAAGACACAGAGGGCTAGAGGGGTACTCCCCTTCCCACGCACGTGCTCACTGGGGAGCAGCCCTTGGTAATCTCCTTCGTCTCATTTGCAGAAGTGTTTGCTCTTGAAAAGAAACGCCTGGTGGTTAAAGTGGTTCCAGTAAAACACCTAGTGAGTAGGTAGCTAATTTCCATAATACAGAGAAGCCTCAAGAAAAGAAATCCCTGGGGCTTGGTCTGTAACAGAGAAATGACCTATCACTGGCAGCAGGCAGGAGCGCTATTTTCAGTGCTGGTTTGAGTTTGCTCAGTGCTAGTTTTGACCCTTGCCAACTGTAAGGCTGCTGAGTGTGGTTTAAACCACGTGTGTCTGAACTCTTATTGAACCTATTAAAAAAAAAAAGGTATTTTTCCAGTGTGGGATGGGGGACAAGTGGGCATTCAGAGAGCTGATGTCATTATTATGTTCTTCACTAAGGGAACTGCACACTACCATTGCTGGTAATTTCTGTCCCTTGGAAAACTCTGTTCCAGCTCAACATCTGGTTTTCCAAACGGCTCTGCTATGCTAGGTCTTTTTCCAAGTGGGCTTTTTGAGTCCAGTTGGCTGACTTGCATCTGCAGGTCAAGTGACTTGCACCTATAGGTCATGCAGCAAGTGAGCACTTTGATCCTTGTCCCCACAGATGAAATCAGTTTGATTGACCCTTCTGCTGCCAGGGTCAAGGTCTGTGCTTCAGGCTTTGGAGGCAGGGTGTTTCCTGGATTACAGAGCTCTGTTTGCCAGAGACTGAAGGGACTGTGGGGAAAGGGTTAGCCATTTGCTTCACATTTGAACTGATCCCAGGTCTGAAAGCAGAAAAGCTTATTCTGTAAATAGATTGAAGGTGTGAACTGCTTGTTTTATCACTCCATTCTTTCACCTCAGGGAAAGGGCAGACACTGCATCACTCCAGCCATCGCATTTTAGCTGTAAGGTGTTTGTTTCCATGGGCCACGTACCCTGATGGGCCTGCTGACTTTGGCAGGAGTTGCTGAATGCTGGACTCTTCCTGGAATTTTGCAACCCTTACTAATAAATGTGTTCCAGCATTTTGAGCAGAACAACAGGTCAATCCCTAGCTTTGAATAGCAAGGAATACTTTTGCTAGGTGGTGGGTCCTGCAGTATATGCACGACTGCAGGTAGGCTTACAGGGCTGAGCAGGGATTTATATTGTGGGAATGGGTTGGAAAGGTTGGTTGTCTTCACAGAAACTGATGCCCTTCATCTCCTCTGCTACGGAGGCCTCTGTGGTTGTATCAGAGCCAGTCATGCAGGTGTCCTCTGTATCATTGTTTCCCATCATCTTCAGAAACCTTGTCACCATTAAGAGGGTTGAGTGAAAAGAAAAATGTACTGCCTGAGCACCTGTCAAGAATATCTTAATGCATAAAACCTCCTTTTGTGGGCAGGCAGGCTTGGATGAAGCCTGAGGTATTCCAGCTATTACTGTTTTTCCTCTTGCAGCCCTTTCTAGCATCCAGCAAGGGGAGCTGAGAACCTGCTCCCTTCCCTTTCTCCCTCACAACTGCATCCAAGCTGTCCTCAAGTAAAGAAGGCAGCAGCATTTCTGTTTACAACTTGCAAGGTCTGATTCCCAGCCATGCTGCGTTTCTCGCTGCTCTTGCTGAACTGGGAGCTCTTTCTGACTGAAAGCTCTTGGATGGGAGCCTGCACACCCAAAAGCTAATGTGCTAAACAGCTGTTGTAGGGCCGTATTTCACATCCACGCTTCACTCTCAGACCACTTGCTCTCTCCTCTGTGTCTCAGGAAGGCCACACTTTCCCCTTATTGCTTCCCACTTTTTCCAGCGTGGGAGGGTTCCCTTTCATTTTTTTCCCAGTTTTCAAAACTATTTTATTCCCTCCTTTTTTTTCTCCCCTTGGTGGTGCCTTAACCACAGCAGTTAAACTGAATATACAGGGCCATGCCTGGGAAAGTGCCTGGTTTCAGCAGTTCACTTCCTTGCTCCTTCTGCCTTTCCTGGGAGAAGACTTCACAGGGGATGTACAAAACAACAAAAGTTATCTTATTTTCTGCTATCTCATTCCAGGAGAAGAAGGAGACTCAGTCACACTTTAGAAATTTGCATTTCATGTGACAATCTCCATTTACCTGTTTAGAGACTCAGTGGTCCTGCACTAATCTCTGTTTTCCTTTGCCCCACTCTTGAGCAGCATATTCAACTGGCTCCCTAGTCTTGTCCCACGGGCAACTCACAGATCCTGCAGGCAGAATCCAAGTTGTTCATCTGCTCTCTGTGCTCCTTCCTTGGCCTCCCCTGCAGGTGGTCTGACCTTCCTTTCTGTGTTCTGTGGGGAGTTCCAGCTCTCTTGCTCAGGACTAGACTGCCTTTAGCAAAATTCTGCTATTAATTTCAATAGGAGCAGGGCTAGGGCTTTGGTTTAGGTGAGTCTGGGAGCCCGTGGAGGGCTCGGTGGAAGAATTCTTCTCTCCAAGCTGTGTTTTTTCCATATCTATTCTAGGCTCAAGTTTTGTGCTCATCTCCCAAGGTTTGTATTGAGGACAGGATCCTCTCCTCAGGGAGAGGAAAGTGGTGGGACACAGTGTTTCTGCCTCTCTGAAAGTTATCAAAGCCATCTAAGCTGCTTCTTGTGCTGCCAAGAGGGGGGCTGATAAATTCCTATCTGAAATTTTATTTGTATTGGCTTCACTATGGAGAAACACAGTTGTGTCCTTCTCTGCTTCCTCAGCTGCTATCAAGCAAAGGAGAGTGATGTTGCAGGTGTGCAATCTACAAAGCAGGTGATTCCACAGTCACAAAGCACAGGGAAGAAGGGAATGAAGGGCTGTCTCAAGCACATAAGTAGTAAATGCTTCTAAAACCACGTTAGAAAAGAATGCAGAAAATTGAAGCTACAGAGAAAACCCATCTGAGCAGCACCACAGCTCCCATCTTGCCTTGCTCTGGATGCCCTTTGGACTGGGGAGATAAAGCACCATTCAGCTTGGCAAGGAGGGATCCACAGACAGGAATTTCCCTCTGATCTTGTTTTTTATATTCATTTTAATAACCTCTCATTCTGATTATCCTTTGATACAGACACATGCATGCACACAAGCGTTCACATATAAGATCACCCTTCCATGCAGACAATGAGGCCAATCATTGACATCTTTGCAAAAATTAGACTAAATTATTTGAGCTCTGTTGCACGGACTGGGTCCTTCCTGGCAGTGTAAGGATGGCAGAGCTCCAATTTCCCTCTTTTCTCTGGTAGGTGAAGAGTCATCAGGAAACTGAGGAGCGGAAAAGTTAAATAACTCAAGGTTCACACACAAATTTAGTGACAGCTGGAAGAAAAACCACCAGGAGTCCCAGCTCCCCATCAGCTGCCCAGTGGCAGGTATGAGATGTCAGGAGGAGCACTGATTTCCCTGGGGCCCCACGACTGGCAGATACTGCCCATCATTTTCCCTACAGCACAGCGTCGCCACGTTGTCATCGCGCACGTGGAGCTCCAAGGCAGCTTGAAAAGAATGCGTCATTCATATGAAAACCCCTGAAAGCAATGTCCAAAACCGGGGAAAAAAACCCGGGGATTTGCAGAATTTTGCTCCTCCCCTTTCTTTTCCTACTTTTCTGCTCCCTGTCTAAGAAGTCAAACATCACAAAATGCAGAGGCACTCACCTCTGTGAGCCTTTGCTGGCCAAAGTATGTGGCAGTGGGTTCTGAGAGCTGTGCATGGAGAAGTGGGTAGAGAGGGGACAGAGCTGCTGCCATAAGGCTTTTTTTTTTTTTTTTCACTTCTTGCCAACATAATCAAAATAACTCACTTGCACCTAATAAAATAAAATGCAGAATCCAAAAGCCTTCCTTCCCTCCAGTGGTTAGTCTGGATCCCATTCCTTGAAGCTGAGCTGAGAAAGCAAGACGAGGGTTTATATTGGTTTTGTTGTGAATTTTTCTAGAATGAAAAATACTAACAGTGAGGCAGAAGGTGCAGCACATCACAGGCACAGATGGCAATCAAGTGTTCCTCAAGCTGCTGGCTTGATGGGGACCAAACTTTATGGCTTTATGAGGTTTTTTCCTTTTCTGTGTTCCTTTCTCCTTTTCCACTTCCCATTTCTGCTTCATTTAGTCTTTGCTTACCACAGATAGGTGGGGTCTATCTCCTCTTTGTCTGCTCTAAATATACGTGTATGCTTTTCCAATTAGACCTGATATGCCCTTCCTTTTGGTCCATTTCCATTTAAGATTGCTTTCCATCACAGCTGGGAATCTCCAAAGTACTAGACAGCGAGTGTGGGAATTATCAGTGGTCCTTTACAATGTAGCAGGAATGATGAGAGATGATGGATCCAAAGGTGCTTAAAAGAATAAAAGCAAGCATAAAGGCACAAAATGCCACATGATGTAGTGGCAATCCTATGGATTCGTTAACTCTTCTGCATATGTAAATTATAACAGTGAAGGGGGCTGTTTCTGTGGTCAATTAAAATGCAAAATTAATGATCTCGTGTGTTGGTGATAGAAAGCTGGGCTTGCTTCTCCCAGGCTCTGAGTAATGTTGATTGCAAAGTGATCAACTTAAAGTGTGAGTTTATCAGAAATTGAAAGACCTCACAGGAACATGTTGATTTTTGTCAAAATTTTCAGGAGAAAGGCGCTTAAAGAAATAGCCCTAGAATTTTCCATTTGAGGTTTCTCCTGTGACCAGGATGTGTCGTACCAAATCAGCACATTGCAGGGACACACACCCTGATGTCTGTGCAAGCCCAGCTGTGGCCACATCAGGGAGCGCAGGAGCCCTCTTACCTCTGCAGGCCCTTCAATGGGGCACATGTCCTCCTCCAGCCTGACTCGTGGGGTGGGATGGTGAGCACAGAGCTCCTGCAGGCACCCAGCCATCCCACTCCGAGAGCCCCCAGGCAAGAGGCAGCACCCCAAGGCCCATTGTCAGAGCCTGCACTGAGGACATGCAGGTATGGTGGGAAGGCAGTGGAAATTTGGCTTGAAGGATGGACTGAAGCTCCCTCAACTCTTCTAGTAAATCTTCATCGTCCTTCCCACGACGGGAGAACGTGAGACACAGAAGTGTTAATGTAACTCAGCAAGTCAGTGACAGTTGGTGATGGAGCCTGTGACACGCTGGTCTCAGTACTTGGTCGTTAGCTACAAAACTATCCACCAGATGAGAGAAATTTATATTCATGTTCAATGTTTTCTTTTTACTGTCATGCATATTTAATATGCATCTAATAAACGACTAAGTTCCATAGCTTGCACTGCTGCAGCTATGAAAATATGCAATAACCCAATGCCTCTTCTCTTTGTTTCAGCTTTGGCTAATGACAGAGAGAGAAGAAACCTGCCCTTTAAACCCAGGTAAATGGTCTCTACTGAAGTCATTGGGGTCTATACATACGCTCTTTAAGGCATAGGTTGTCCATTTTATTACTGACTAAATTATATTGTAGAAACTACTAATTTATTTCCACTTCCACCAGGACTTAAATATTTTTTTAAAAAGTATTTTAAAAATATTTTTTAAAAGCCTTAAAGTCTATCAGACAAAGGTGATAAATAAAAGATAGAAAGATGCTGTATGATATGAAGGAATAAGCTCCATATGCCTATATGCATGTAAGGAGGCAAAGGGGACTGTGACTTCTTGTACACCCCTTTGTCACAGTAATGAGGGAAAGTTATTCCTGTTGCCCACAGGGTGCACCCAACCCTGACATGAGCCATCTACAGTGTCCTGTCTGTCCCATCAGGTACTGCTCAATGTTTCTTGGCCTCAGTAAATCCTTTTTCATTAAAGCTACAGAAGCTCACAATTTTAACACTGGTGGCTTCCCAAAGTTGAATCCTCGGTGTTGGTCAGAGGATGCTGTCACAAATGCGTGTCCCCTTTATAATGCAAACCCCAGTTTTTCAAAAAGACAAATGCAAAGTAAGTAGGAAAATTAAGAGCACTGATCCACTCACAAAAGCCATCTCTCTTTAGGTGACAGTATGTAGCATCCTTGAGTGAAATGGAGTTATCATCCAAACCTGTAATTTTCAAGTAATCCCTGAGTTTTGAGTGTTGGCCTGTTATTACCAGCAGCAGCCAGTGCTTGGAAAGGAGGCAGCAGAGAGTTTCTATTAATACGCAATCAGAAATATTTTTCATCAATGGCATGTTTAAAAGCTGAAGCATCAGGGTCATGCCTGGTGAATCCCTGTCTGTATCAGTGGCAGCAGAGTGAACATGGAGCAAAGGAGGGAAAAAGTCTGTAAAAATAAAAAGAGGAATGCCATGTGAGAGACATAATGCAGTAATTCGCAGGTTGGGATGAAAAACCATCAATGCTCTATTCTGCATATTGAGCTATTATGTATAAGTTATTATTAACAATATAATTGCTCAGCTCAGGTGCTGGTGGTGGGAGATTTCATGTGATAAATGTGCCTCCAGCATAACTTGATTCTCTTCACTGGTATTTGAGGACAAATTTGGTTTATATCTGGGAATGAATTTGGTGAAAACAGCCTCTACTAAAGGGCTTGTGGAGCTGAAAATGATGAACACAAACATTTCACAGTGCAGAATATTCTTGACCCCACATAGTACAATATTCAAATATATGTAAAAGTCTGATATACATGCAGTAGCACTGATTCTTTTTGCCTCTACCATCTTCACGTAACATTGAAACTTTCAGCCCAATAGTCAGTATTGAAAGTAGGGAGTAATTGTGACTTCACCCTGTTGGAGCAGACACAGTTCCATTGAGACACTCCAGAATTCTTCAACCATTATCAACACTCTCCTCTCCCTCCTTATTTCAAAGCTGGATTGTTAAACACCTGAAAGTTTTGGAGGAATAATAAAATGGTAGCAACAAATCAACCTCATCTCCTTAAGTATTGGGGAGGAATTAATTTCCCTTAGTGCCTTCCACAACAGTCTTCCCATGAAGGAGGGACTGTGCTGGCTTGCTGAACAGAAAAAAGGGAGGGAGGAGAATGCAGGCACCGGGGAAGCTCCAGCTCCCTATTTTATTTCAATATTTGCAGTTTGTGTCTTGATCAGTCTAGGGACCCTTTGAAGAAGTTTTGCTCCAGATACATCAGCTCAGTTTTGCTGCTGTTCTGGTCTCCTCCCTGTGCCACAGGGAACCCAAAATGCATCCCTGGAGCCAAATGCGTGACTCGGATCTTTCTTTCTTTCTTTCTTTCTCCAGTGCCCTGAAGTGCTCACCGTTGGTAGCACCCACCTCCAGACCTGGGGCAGAGGAAGCCCAAGACAAAGTGGCTCTGCAGGGTCAGGTACCGTTCCCCCAGCCCTGCTCTCGTTCTTGGGGCTCGGGGGGACACCTCAGCAGCGCGGGGTGGCTCTGCTCAGGGTTCCCCTGGCCCCTCGCTGTGTTCCGTGGGACCGGGAGGACGAGGGGCCCGTCCCGGTGGTGCGCAGCACCGGCTCCTCACCCAGCTCTTGGTGAGGGAAGACCCACGTTACAGCAGAGCCTCCTCCTCCTCCTCCTCCTCTCCCATCGCCGCGGAGCGGTGCCCGGACGGGGACGCTCCCCTCGGGCGGAGCCACCCCCGCGTTCACTCCCCCGGGGCCGTGCGGGGCGCCCCGCAGCTACCCGCGCCCCGCAGCGCGCCGCCACCCNNGGAAGCCCCCCTCCCCCCCCCCCCCCCCTCCGACCCCGGCCCCGATCTCCCCCCGCTCCCATCTCCCCCCGCCTTCCTCCGGCCGCGCCGCGCCGTCTGGGGCCGCCGCCGACCCGCGGGCTGCCGGCGGGGAAGGGGGGGGGGGGGCTTGCCCCGCAGCTGGCACCGCGCCCGCCGCGGCTCTGCCCTCGGCTGCCGGCCACCCGGGGCGGCCCGCCGGCTCTCCCCGCTCGGGTCCCGCAGGAACGGGGGGGGGGGGGGGGGTCAGCCCCGGCAGAGAGGCGCTCCGGTCGTGCCTGGGGGGGGAAAGGACGGGTGTCCCCGCCCCGGCTCGAAAGCAGGGCTATGGGCCTACGGGGGAGAGAGGCGGGCGGGGGCTTGTTCTGCAGCATTTCTGTAATGTAATTACCCAGGGTTTAAATGAGCGAGTGTTTCCTACGGAAAAATAATCACTGTTGTTACCCCCGAGCTCCACTATTGCGGATCGCCTGATCTATATGTTTAAAATGTCAAGAGTAGCGCAGCAGCAAAGACTCAAAAAATCTAATTCTCAGGCTAAAAGAAAATCTTTTTGGAGAGAAGAGTGTATGTGTGTGGCTGGCTGGCTTTCTGCAGTGCTGAGAACCTACAGTTCCCATATGAAAACCATTTTATTATCCTCCCCTATTTTATTTCTCCCTTCTTTCTTTGTTGCTGGATCCACCACTAACTCCATCTGGATCCACCATGAATTCCAGGGCAAACTTGTGAATATGCCCCCTCCCAAGAGCCATCCAAGGCGTTTGGGCTGATATCCCTGCTTTGGAGAAAGGGACCTGAAACGTGCCCAATGTCACCCAAGGAAATCTGCACTAGATTAACACCTGAATCATTCATTCCGGTCACAGAAATGCTAATTTCAGGAGCCAACATCTGGGCAGAGCCCTGAACGTTACAGCTGTGTGGAAGATGTAGGTGTTTCTCGTGTTGGTCCTACTCCATTAAGCTCAGTGATAAATTTCATTGGCAGTGGGATGAGATCAGACCAAATATTTTCTTTGGGTTTGGTTCTCTTTTCATTAATGTTGTTTTATGTAAAACTGATGTAAGCAAGAGCAGAATTTAATTATTTTATAAAATATTCTTTGAATTATTGTGGAGTTATTCAACAAACGTACTCGTTTCTTGTAACAGACTCAATGTTACTTGGGGATATCTCAAATGAATGTCATAAACTATTTTTTTTGGTGTGCAGTCCTTTATTCCTGCATTCTTTAAGGCAGGAACAGGAGATAATGGAGCTGGAATGACCTTGATTGTTCATGTTAGTTCTCTGAGTCAAGCAGGATAAAGCTCCAGCTAATCCTGCAATAAATTTAGGTATTCCTAATTCTTCAGTATTCCCACTTTTCTTCAGGCATTAGGCATGTAATCTGTCCCAAGAAAAAGTTGGGACTGTAAGCAGCTATAAAAATGAAAAAAGAAAAAGTACAAGCTACGCAATATTGCTTAAGTTCAGATGGGTTTAATAGCTCTTCCCTCTACTCTGTCTGGCTCCACAGTCCCTTAGCAGAGGAAAATTTATATTTTGGAGCACAGAGAGCTCTCTCTTGGGGCTGTTTACGTAACTCGGTACTCTTAGTGTAGTGCTGTGGTGGTGCTTGGTCCCTTTCTGTTGTAGCATCCATTAAAGGTTTATATCTCTGCTCTCCATAAGTGTCCTAGAGTTGGACGAGCGTGGGGGTAGTGAGAGCAGGGAGCTGGGACCTTTGGAGTCAGAGTGTGGCTAAGCACCTCCTCCTGGGATCCAACCAGAAAAGAGCCTGCCCAAGAACTGCTGCCTCACAAGCCCAGTTTTAAGACGGGCTGCATTTTGGGAAGGTGTGTGTTATCCCTGCTTCCCCGTAGAGCTGGGGTGGCAGAGTCTGCCCTGCCTGGGGACAGGAACTGCTCCACGGCACACGGACATCAAGAGGGAGGATGGGGCACGTAGCAGGGGAGCCTGAAGCAGGGCTCACAGCAGCTTCTTCATAAAAAAAGAACTAGTGTTGCTTTGGGGAGGGAAACCTATGGGGGGTGGATGTCCCTGCTGCTGGTAGTGAGCAGAAAATGTGTTCCTGTCAACCTGCACAGTGGTATTTCACTATGGGATGCTCCACGGCTGTTGCACCCCTTTCCTGATGCCTTATCAGTAATTGGTGTTACGTGATCCCTTCCAAAGTAACATTTCTGCTGCCTTTCCCTTCTTCCCAGCTTGCACTGAGCTTGTTCTTTCCTTTCCTGTTTAGCCCATGGCTTATATTACTGATATGTTTAAAGAAGTGAGTTCATTTTCCTCTTCTAGGTGATATTTATTTCTTCGGGAGTTACCAGGTTGATGTATGTACACATTATGAGGTGCTGTGCTTCTTGGCCAGTGTTTTGCTGGGGGAGTTTGTTATTCTTGCTGTGGCTTGAATTTTTTATTATTAAAGAAAAACAACAAAAGGAAACCAACCTCAGCCCATGAAGCTTAAGCACAGTGAACTTGGTGATGAGAATTGCAAGATGAGCACCTGATTTAACAACAGGCTCAGAATTATCAAAGAAAAACAGGGAAAATCGGGCTATTTATTGCCATAACAAAGTGGTGGTTATTTTCAAGGCATCTGCCTTCTCTCAGGTAGCAGGGAACTGAGAACTGGAAGCCAGTGCAGGGTATCAATGGTGGATGTGGGACTGCTGCACACTCAGTGACTACAGTTTTCACACTACATTCCTGCTGTCCCCTGAACATGTCAGCATGGGACAAGAGATGCACAGGCAGACTTTGGCTTATCATCCTTTTTCCATAGGGTGGGAGAATCCAAAGGAAAAGGACCTGTAGGGGTAGGAATGGAGCTCTCAAGGAGGGTAGAGGCAGGTTCCAAGGTGGAGGGCGGCCACTCTTCCCAGCTCAGCCAGAGTGGTGGTTGGTGCCTCTCACTGCACGTTTCTAGATAACCAGGGCTGCCTGCTTAAGTATCTGCTCTACCATCCCAGCCATCCCTGTTCTCCTGGCCTGTTTGGAGCAAACTTGGGGAACCATGTCCATGCACCACAGGCACAAAGACTTTGGCTTGGCCTTACCACCAGCGGGTGTTTTCTCCCACTGGGAAGGCTCTATGAACCATGTATCTGCTATGTCTTTCTGGCTGATGTGGAAGCTTTACAAGCAGGGCAGCTGCTGTGAGGAGGCCACAGCTACACAGCTCCCAACTTTGGTTTTTATAAACACCAAAATAGACAACGGGGGATAAAATAGAAATAAACAAGCTGGCTGATTTTGATTAGGAGCAGCCCTTCTTCAGTCTGCGCTAAAAGCACTCGTGTTTGCTTAACAGTACAAATAATTAATCATGTGAAAGTGGATTCCTGGACCAGGATAAAAGGGCAGGACCTTTTACATGCTCCCACAGGACCATTTCTGGTGGGTTCCACTAGCATCTTGCCTGCAGTCGCTGGGAGGTGAAGCCTGTAGAAACGTAAAGGGATTAGTGAGATGGTTCGTTTGTCATCAGGCAGTTCTGGATCAGGCCACTGGGTGAATTTCCCTGTTGTCTCCAGTCTGTTGGAAGTTGCTCCCTTTTGTTTTTGAGTGCTGCTAAAATAAGATTATGGGATTCCCTATGTAAATCTATGAATCAAAATGACCAACCTGACTGGCCTTGAGGACAGTGGTTTTATGCCCTGATCCTATGGCTGAGCACTGATTTTTCACATTTGACAGCAAAGCACATCTCTTCTTTGCTTAGCAATCAGTGGGTTACCTAGTGTAAAAATGAGGGTCATCTGCAAGTTCTACCAAGGGCTGATGAAATTAGGGTTTCTTGACTCTCTTCCCAGCTTCTCTACCGACTCTCCATGGGCCTCAGTTTGTGCACCTGTAGAGTGGGGCCAGACACCCATTTATTCCTATTCTTACAGGAATAAAGAGTGGGATGTTTGATTGAGGAATGTCTGTGCTATGAGATGCTGAGATGAAGGACATGGGTGTGAACTGCTCTTAGAAAAGCCTGCTAACAGAAGGGAGAAATAGTTCTATGTTGCCTTCCTTTAAACAGGGCAGAGTGTGAGGTACAGACACAAATGAAGACTGTTCAGATTGTTTTCGTTTTTTCCCTGCAGAGAACCTGGCCCTGATTCTGCTGTCGTGCTGGTCTGGAAGAACAATTCAACTGGTGTCAGAAGATTTCCATTGACATAAATCTAGTGTGAGCAGGAGTATCATGGGGCTCTATGTTGGACATTTTCCACTTTCCAGGGTGAATGCACGGGCTTCTCTCAAGCAGACAAGCCTCAACAGGCTGCTGCTTTGTCCTTACCTTTAATTTTTCTCCTATTTGCTTATGTTATTTAACTGTATAAATTTCAGAATTCTATTCCATAAATGCAAATGGAGGTGGGCATTAAAATAAGCCATAGTTAAACATTTTAGAGGGAGTTTTCCACTTGCCACTGATAATCCCCTTCAAATTGGCAATAATGTATGGATTTTGCTGTCCATAGGCAGACAGCTTTGCTGGTATTTATCACAATTGATAATGATAATTCTATTAATTTTTTTCATAGCATTTTGAAGCATTGCAAACTTCCTGCAGAACAAAGGAGCCCCTACCCTGAGGAACTTTGCAGAACAGGTATGTCTGATAAAGAATATTGAATTAGCCCGAGATACGAGTCTCAGGTCAAGCTTGCTATTCTGTTTTCATACAACTTCTCCAGAAACTCCCACAATAATAAATAATAGTGATTGCCTAATTAACTGTAAGGTGTAATAGCAGCTTTCATCCAAGATCTTAAAACCTCTTTGAAATGTGGATTTTGCAAATGTAGAACTGCAGCACAGGGATGAACAGCTTAATTTCTATCAGACAATGGAACTTGCCAAGGGGACACACAGGGGAGCACGGAGCAAAAAGGGATTGAATTTGTGCTTCTTGCAGCACTGTCCAGTGCCTTGTTTTTGTGGGTGGCTGTGCCACACAGTTCACACGGTCACCAAGCACCCTTCCTGCACTGTGCCTTCTTGTCTACCTTTCTTTTTTATGTTACCTAAAGCCCTGGGTAGTGTCTTCCAGGTGTATCTTTGGGACAGGTACTCCTGGAAACTTAGCTCTGGCTGTAGAGACTTACTTCTTCTGAGCGAGAGGGTTGTGTTCTCAGCAGCCAGGAAGCAGCCTCACAGGATAACCTTACACCTGAGGGTGATGTGTGCTGGTGGTAAATGCACAGCTCACACAGAGTCATGCGTGTAGGCAACAATGTGTAGAGTATCTTGAAATATTTGTGAGAGTAGAAGAAAATATTTACTGCTGACCCCTTTCTAGGCCATTCTGTTTTTTTTAAAAAGATGTGGAAGCAGCTTCTCTAATACAAATGTATTTACTGTAGGTTTCCCTCCCCCTCGTCATTTTCTGCCAAAACAACTGGAGAGCTGTGGTCAATGGCATCGCTGAAGGACATGTGGGCTGACAGACAGTAAGTTTGCTACAGCAAATATTGCAGTCTTTTCCAACAGAGGCAAAACAAATCACATGTTGTCAGTGGTATTGCAGGTCAAGCATGAAGTTTTGCATGCTTCCCCAGCCTGAGCAGAAACAGAAATCCAAGCAGTGAAAGGAGACAGAAAAGGTGGCTGCTGCCTGCTCAGAGCTGCCTGTTTAATTTAGTTGTCTATTTTTCTATACATACTGGAGTGGTTTTATGTGGTTTGGTTTTTTTTCCTTAACCCAAACAGTCCCCTGATTTTCTGTTGTTATAGTGAGGAGTTTCATTCTATGCCCAGCTCTCCCCATGGTGGTACACACTGGGTACTGGAAGAGCAGTAAAAAGTTTTCAAGGTGCAGCAGGCCCAAAAAGGCTCCCCTCCATGCGTGCATGAGATACTGTGATTAAAAATGCTCCCATGGAGAGGAGAATAAAAACAACAGGCCAGCAACTCCTTGAAGAAGGATATTTATGTCCTAAGTTGTAAAACTAGCCAACCTCCCCAAAGAAACAGCAGTAACAGAATTTAGCTGTTGGAACCCAAAGACGCATTGTTCTGATTTAATAATTAATGGGAAGTTAATTGAGGCTTTTACTGAACTGAAACAGGATAAAAGAAACCCGCCAGTCTGGACGCCATGCTTCTCTGAGAACAAGTTCGTTCTGTTCCCCTGTGACCCCCTCCCCGCTCCCCCCTTTCCCTTCCCCAAAGGGGTGTGGAGCACGACTGCTCCTGCTCTTCTGTGCACAACACAAGGAGGCAGGGAAGGTGGCACAGAGGCATCTGGGTACGGGGAAGGGAGGGCCAGTGGAGAACCAAGACTGGTAGTAAATGGAGCTTTCCTCCTTCCCTCTCCCGTGCCATTGTTTGACAGGGGGTTTCCATATATGCACTGACTTGGGAATTACTGAGCCGTGCAGCAGTGCAAAGAATGTCTCCAAAAGGCAACAAAACAGAGAGACACACAGGGAGAAGCTGGCTCCGTGTTATCTTTTAAGAAAGTAAATAACGACTTGGGTTTATAGCTTACAATTTAGTGCTTTAGAAATTGAGTAACACAGAATATATCCAGAACAAAGTGGCTTTTAACCCCTTGGAGAACGTGCAATGTGAATAAATGCTTCTCAGATTGTTTGGGAAAAATGGCAAAATTTTGGTGGCAGGATTTTTAGTTAGTAGGGAGTAGGATGATCAGAGAACATTTCCAATTAGGGCATGGCTGCTCGTTTTTAGATCCTCTGGAAGAAAGGCTGGAGTGGCCTTCATCTTACACTAGTCAGCAGTAGTCTTTGTACCAATTCGAGGTCCTTTGGATGAAGGAAACTAGGGAGACCCTACTATTTAGCTAATTCTTTTAATTTTTTACGAGGTTTGATGAGGAGAGGCATCTTGCAGAAGAAGGAGGGCCATAGCATTCATTTTGCTGTGACATTCCAGTTGAGGCCTTGTTGCCCTAGCTAGAAGTGATGTTAGTTTGGGGTCTGGTAGTCCACAGGGCATACACATTCTGATCATGGACTGGAGACTCTGGATAAAACTATGCGTCCAGTTAATGTACTATCTAAAAACTGCTTTTATACCCTGAAGCGATTAGTGTGTGTCATTTGGGCTTTTACTTTGGAGTATAATAGCTGGAGATTTAATCCTTTATTCGGAGAAGTAATTATTGTTCATATAAATAGGTCTGTTGGAGTCAGTAAGCTGAGCTCACTTGGGGAGGGATAGTCAGTTTTACCAATCCGAGTCTCTACAGTGTTGTCCAATGAGCAATGTAGTATTTAGTACATATAGAAATGGTGGAATATATTATACTTTTTCAGTGGTAATCTGTGGAAACATTCAGGTTTGGGCGCTGATTTTCTGGTTGTGGTCATTGTTGCCAAAGAACCCAATTTAAGAAATTAAAAAACCCCCACACCCATAGGATATTATTATTAATGTGCAATCCCAGAGTAGCCAGAAGCCCGTATCATGGATTAGAACCATACCGTAACGCACCGAACTCTTGCTCCTCTGTGACCCTCAAGTTCTTGTGATTGTGTTTTCATTTCTGGTTTTAGTTTAGGTTTTTTTTGTTGATCCTGTTTTGTTTTTTTTACTGTTGTTGCTTCCTCTGGAGATTTATTGATTCTGCATTTGGGTGAGATTTTGAACTGTAGTTGGTGCCACTTTAGCTTTGTTGCCGTTTAACATAATAAGCTGGTATAATTCTGTTTGCAGTGTACTGGCTCCTAAAGGAATGGAGTTATGCCAGTGTTGGTAGTTTTGGAAAATCATTTGCAAGTGTGTGCCAAAGCCCTGGAGGGTTGGTTTTCTGTTTAGAAACACAGAAATCGGAAGAAAAGAATAGGTCCGGTGATCCAGTTCCTAAACTATTCATTGTATGACCTCAGGCAGCTCATTTAATTTCTTTGTGCCACAGTTTATCTATAAAAAAACCCCAGGGATAATATCTATTTATCTCTTGCAATAGGTTGGGAAATCTAATAAATGTTGGCAATAAGCTTTTGATCCTGTAAAAGTAACAGAACAGCAAAAAAGCTTTTGATTCTGTAAAAGTCACAGAGAACAGCAAAAGACAGTATTATTTACAAATTCACGTTTCGTTTTTCATGTAATTGACATTGTTATGGTGCTATTTGGAATTAAGCTGATGCTAAATAATTTACTGAAACAGAATTCAACAGACTCTTGACCCTGGCATGTGGGAGGTTCAGTGTGGCTCAAATTTAGAGTTTCTTTTCATTTATTTCAGCAGTTAAGTCTTGTTGGCTGTGCAACCATGGACAGGCCATGTTGTAGAGCTTCTCCATAGTCCACCCCTCTTCTCTCTTTCAGGCACATTAGATACAGGCTGGAGGCCACACATGGCTTGACCACGTGGCTTTTGACTGTCCCCCTGTCTTTCTGAAAGTAATTCTGTGGCTTTAGCTTAGTGTAGAGAAGGGTGTTGATTGTGCTGTGCTTTTATATGAAAACTGGTCCATAAACAAAATAAATCGCAGACCCAGCTGGAGTTGGAACTGTGAAAGCAAGCAGCACTGGAAAATAAGCCTTATTTAGGGAGATTTATAGAAACGAGCCATATACTTACACCAATATAGATTATCTCTGTGTGTGTTTGCTTACCTGTATCTGTACATGTGTGTATATTAGAAAGGTAGAAATCTAATGGTCATAGAATAACCCTGTAAAGCTTTAGGGACGAAATGAACATGAATAACAAGGAAAGTATTTCCTTTCCTAATGAGAAAATGAAAGTAAATTTAAAAAAAAAAAAAAGAAAACACACACACATACATTTTGGGAACAGAATACTGTCAGCTGGACTAGAGGTGCAAATAGGGGATGTATCTGGCTCCCAAGGCTTTCTCAGGACTCTGGTCTGCCATTCCTCTAAAATGTCATCTTGGATGAGGAGAGCAGATCCCAGGTGAAGTCTCCTTCTCGAGGTCCCACAGACCTTATGAAGGGCCCAGAGGGCACGTATGCATCAAAGAGAAGCAAGTAAAATCATGCCACACAGAGGGGAAGAATTTAAGTCAGGCTTTGAAACACCCAAAAGGGGATTAATACCCTAATTTGAAAAAGTATCTCCTGTCCATTAGAAAATACTTTGCCCTCCTTGCAGGATAGAGGAGACTGGGAACTGAACAGAAGGATGTAAGAGCAAACTGTAACCCAGTGAATTGGTCTTAACTATAGCGAAAACAGCACTTGTGTAAATGAGGCCCCTAAGGGCCGATAACCAAGCAGTAAAATGTTACAGGAGGGAAGTAAGTCAGGGCTATAAACCTGGGAAGTCAAGACTGGCTGGCCAGGATCTGGAGCATAAAACAGGCGAGATTAAAGGATGACAGATGAGGGCTGGGAAGGATGCATGAATCCTTCCCAACATGAGGATTCTAATTCTTGTGGCCTAAAGACAGGCTCGTTCCTCTGAGTACTGCCAGGTACCAGCAAATGACTGAGATGCCCACTGAGAACTTGTGAGGAGAGTAGAAGAGTGAGCGATGGATGATAAATAAAATAAGGAAATATAATCAAATCAACATTGAGTGTATTTGATTTAGGAGGACACCAATGAATAGAGAAGGGGAAGAAAGCAGCAGGGTGAGAGTTGCTGTTGGATAGGACTGTGGCTTGAGTGAGATATAGTGCAAGTCCTAAATTATCATCATCATGATTTTTTGGCTGGGCTGTGTTGTGACATCAATACCAATTTACACTCCGGGTGAGTAGCACTTACTACCTTCTTGTCTTCATAAATTGTGCGTTGTCCTTATTTATTTGCTTCCCTGTCCCCTTCCCCTCTTCCTGCATTGCCTCTCTCCTTCTTTATAGGCATGATGGGGATGGTGTATCCTTGCTATGTCCTTGATGGGTTTGACATTTAAACCCAGTTATGGATCCCCAGCTCCATTCTCCTTTCTTTTGTGCCGATCTTGGGAATATTCCACTTGTATTCTTTCTTGTGAGGAGGATGGTTTTCACTGGTAGTTTGTGCTAAACCACTGGATTTTACACTGAAACAGCCAAGTTGTGCACATGTTCTATGGTTCTGGCTTTGCAACTGGGTCAGTAATTAAATGACTTAGACAAAGTCCATTTGGAAAGTGAATGTGTGCCAAGTTCCTTCTTCAGTTTCATTTGAAACTCTGATGTAAATTAAGCTGGAAAAAATATGTCTTGTTCAAAACAGTAAATATTTTTCAGTTGCTTAAAATCCCACCTCAAATTGATCCAATATCCCTCAATATATGGAGTAACTCTTAAATCTCCTGGTGAACTGAAGTTTGGCTCTCAGAGGGGCAGGTGGTAAAGCTGAAACTGACAGTTCTCAGAATTTCTTGTTGGTGATGTTGTAGTGGAAAGCTCTTGGCTGTGGCTGAGTGTTAAGAAATAGAATAGAGCTCATACTGAGTGGCTTATTTTCAGAGCATAGTGTTCATGTTCACCCACCCAAAGTTTGGGAATGCCTCATTCAGTGTGTGTTATTTCATTGGGCACACAGGTGCCAGGTGATGGGCAATGTCACCATCAGGGAAAGGACAGAGTCTTCTATGCTAAAGGATTACAGATTTAATCTAACAATACTGGTCTCCTGTTTGCAGTAGTAACTCTAGTTCACAATCTCTCCTGTCGTATTCTGCATCTAGTTGAATGTTTATTACTATATGCAAGAAATACAAGGTTTCTTCCTGATTCCTCTATGATCGGTTCCTGCTCCAATGCTGACAGCCAACAGAACAGAAACTTGGGGATTTGCTTTCGAGGATCTGCTTTGCTGAAAAGAAAATAGATTCAGATGATGTGTAAAGACTTTTGGTGCTGGTGCCTACTTAGATGAAACAGGCAAAGGAAGGGTAGCCTGGGGGGAAAAAAAAAAGACTTTATTTAGGGGTAGTAGATTTAATAATCTGTAATGGAATTACTGGTGAAGAATCTACATGCTCATCTCTTTCCTGTAAAGGTTTTTTTTATTTTGGGTGGTTTTTTTCCCCTTTTCTCTAGCCTGCCTTCTTCCACAGGGAATCAATAGGTAGCTGTTCTCCAAGGCCAGCAGCTGCCTGGTGGTACCCCAGCTGTAAGGTCGTGCCCCAGCAATAATGCATTATGAGACAGTGGGTTAGAATATGCTTAACCCTGTACAGGTGCAGAGGGAAGAAGATGGATGGAAGGAAGTGTTTGGTTTTTTGTTTTTTTTTTCCTGCTGCCTCTGTGCAGGGGGCAGGGAGGAGGCAGCATCTCTGAATCTCCATTTACACACTGTATGGAGCTGTGGGAATCCAGTCCAGACTAGAACGGAGTCTAGCCCCAGGCACTGTGCCTTGGGGAGCAGCTGCCAGGGCTGAGTCCTCCTTTAGCTTCCCTACCCACCCCACGTAAGCAACTGGAGCTTTTCCTATGGTTGTAATAATGCAAACTAATTGCCAGGATGCAGCAAAGAAAGCTGAATCACCTGCCAAGACGACTGAGCAGTTCCAGTTTCTCCCTGCACCAAGGTAGAGTAGGAATTAAAATCCTGGGGAGCGCTCACCCCCTCTCAGGCTGCAGCTGAATGATGGGAATATTTGGAACTTCCCTGCTACTCTGAGGTGTGTTGGATTTGGGGGAAGCAGGAGATGTAGACCTCCCTTGTATCCCATGCAGAATAACACACCTTTCCTTAACCACTGCTTTGGTAAATACTGGGGAAAAACTGCCATGTTAGATTTTCTGGAGGGAATTTTCTGGAGTTTGTCACTAGTCTTAGGGGACAAGGGAGTCTCCCTATGGATAATGACATGAGAGCAGTGTCATTTCAGTTCTTATTGATGCCATGCTCTTGGAGAAATAGGAAAAGAATACCTTGGCAAGAGATAGTAGTTTGGTGGACAGTAGGTATCCCCCTTGCTCTATTCCCTCTTCCCTCCCCTTCCAAAAAGACATAAATCTGGCCACATTAACTTTTGAGTTTGGATTTTCCAGGAATGAATGTTGAGCAGATGAAATACACAATTAGTTCACTATGTTAAAGGACTCCAACCCTTTTTGTTTATTGCTTGTCTGCTTCATGAATGTATTAGGTTGTTTAATTTTAATTGGTATTACAGAAAAAAAATCACTCTCTAAAGTGCTAAATCTCAGTCCATCCCACGCTTGTGCACGTGAATGGCCCCATTGTATTCTCCAGCACCAGTTAGTAATTCTTAGCTGGATTAAATCATTAGGTCCTGATCCTGGAACCAGACCTGCATTTTGGGTACCTGCACCTGGGGATTACCTGAACCGAGGTTTGTACACTCATCTGGGCGGAGTTGTTTGTAAACAAGTTTGCTAGATTTGAGGTTATTAATGAATTCAGTGATATGGTTTATTTACTTAATATTAAACTTTTCTATAAAGCTGAAAATTACGGGCACTGAGTGAGATAAGGAGCATCTGAACAGAGCAGGTTTATTTGTACTTATTTCATCATAGTTTTTGTATAGGAAAGATGCTTTAAAGTGTGTTAAGTCATTCTCTATGGCTAAAAGTATCTAAGGACATTTAGATTATATCTGTAATATTGTATAGGTGAGAGATGGTTATTCATGCACCAAAAAAAAATCTAAATTTTGAATGTAGGAATGTCAGGATGAGGCAAAACCAGGACGAGTCCTGAGACTTTACCTCCCTGTGGAGCATCGAGCACTGTCTGCTGCAGACGGTGAATGCTGGGCTCCTCAGAGCAGTGATGTGTTCTAGGGACAAATCTTCCATCCTCTGCAAGAAGCAAAGCACAATTTTCAGACAAAGGATAAACACTTAATAATTTGGGCTTCCAATAATCTGTTTGCTCCTTGCCATTTTGGCAAGCCTGTTTGCAGTAGACACCAGGATCGCCCAGTTCCCAGTCACCTGTCCTGGTTGTGGCTTGTGTGGTGCAATCAACCTGGATCAGGGATCAGGGCACAGGCATTTTTGCTGTGTCCATAGTTGAGTCACCCACAGCAGTTTTCACATGGGCTTCTCACGATGCTGGAGACACCATTGCCTCACACACCACTCCTGGGCTTGATGGCTGAGATTAGAGGGTTGCTCTTTGGGCCATGAGGGCAGGTTCATGCAGTGAACACGTCACCTTTTGCTCTGGAGGCTGAAGCATTCTGCTAATCCCCAGGTCTAACAGACCAACTTCTTCCTCCTGTCCTCCTCATGACCCCAACGTGATCTGGAGGAGCTGCTCCTCCTGAAGGTCAGAGATAATTCACGTGGTGTCATGCTGTGTCATTCATGACAAGTGACTGAATTGCTATGATGAATGGGGAAGGGTCAGTAAGAGGAACAAATTTGTGGGGCCACCACTGTCACTTTATTTTAGGGTCTGCACAGAGCTCTCTGGGCTTTCTGCCTCAAGAATGTCCTGCTCATCCCTGAGAGGTACTTAGCTTTTTCTTCAGCTCTTTTTGCTACCCCCCCCCCATTGTAGGAGAAGAGAGTGAGAAGCATTTGCAATTCTGTAAAAATTATAACCATAAGGGGCAGTGCATCTCGTAGACAGGAACCCTTAAACCTCGTTTTTCAAGGGTTTATAATGTGGCTCTAAAAATTGCTTAAACTTGGCGTTCAAAACTCATCCAGGGAGCAATTCTCTTTTTCCCAGCTCTCTTTTTAAAAAAGAGATTATTTTCTCCCATCATCCTGGACCTCTTCTGCTCTACGCTCTCCCCTCTACCACCCCACCCCAAGTTATAATTCCTGGCAGAGTTTCTCAGTGAGCAATTGCTCATGAGGGCTCTGAGCTCTGCCTTTTTTCCTCCCAGTGGGAGCTGCATCCCAGCATTTTTCTGGAATTAAAAAAAAATTAGTCAGTTTCTCAGGATTTTCTTGCCTGAAATAAGAACAAATGATGCAAAGGCTTCAACTCAAAGAGATTTTCAAAGTTCTGTGTTCTGTACCTATCACCTACATGTTAATTACTGAGGGGCCACAAAACTACCTTGAAGACAATTAATTTCCAGTTTAGATCAGAAATGAACTCTGTTTACTTCAGGGTTTTACCCCCCTGACTCTACCAACGGAACGGAAGCCAGATAACTTCTCCAAGCTATGTGAAGATAAAACACACATCACAATGCTATAGCTCTGGCCTTTAAAGGGTTTTACTGATAGAACCTCTCTGATAAAATCAAATTCTTCTCTCTCTCCCAAATATGATACTGATACGCTAAAAAAACCAACTTCAGAAGGCTATACCTGAATTCAGAGACTCCCCTAGTTGCCACCTTCTGGTGGTCGGTGTTTCTGAGCTAGTGCAGTGTTTCTGGCAAAGAAGAGGGTTGGGTTGCTGGGGCCAATGTGCTGTGGGTGCAGAGGCTGGAGTTTTGGGGAATATTTCATTGCTGTGTTAGAGCCACCTCTGGGTAGGTTGTGGGATGGACTGAGGAGCAGAATCCTACCCACCGGATGAAGTGCTGTTTTCCAGCCTTCCTCCCAAGAGCAGGGTAGCAGCACGTTATCCCTGCAGAGAGGAATGTGGCTCTTTGTACTGAGCAGGTGGGTTTCCTTATGAGGTGGGAAATTCGCCTCCCCTCCTTAGGCAAAGTTTTCACTGAAGTCACTGAGAGATTTGGGAGAATGAGATCTGCATTGTCAGGACTCTTGCTCCCTGCTGGCTTCTGCTTCTGCACCAGTGACTACAATCCTCCAGAGTTATCTCATTGCCAGTTTTTATTCACCTCTTTTGGCAGGGCATCATGTCCCTGGCCAAAAGGTTTCTTACACTGGAGTGCACTCAGGTTTCTGGAAAGTTTGCTGGCCTCAGGTCTACAGGCACAAACCCAGGGCCCTTTTCTCATGTTGTCCTAATTCCCAACCACTTGAGATGTCAGTAATAAAATATTGCAGGTATTTAGTCCACAATAAGGATTAGCCCCCCCCTTACTGGTTTAGGAGAAGCAAACAGAATTTAAATGGCAGATAGTTTTGTCATTTGAAAATTAACTACTCTGTATCTGCAAGAACCCTTTTTTTTGTGGTTGTTGGCATGGAAACAAGTATAGCCTGCAAAGTCTTTCTCCAGGCACCTTCGTAACTCCAGTAGAAGTCAACAGGAAGCTGTGAGAAGGCTCTACAGCTCTGAAAATCAGATGTCAAATACCTTGCTTTTATCCTCCAAAAGTATCTGATTTTGAAAATTAGTCTCTTTCCTAAGAAGGTCTTTCTTGAGGTAGCGACGTGGAGCCGTCTGAAGCCAGGATGCATATTTAGAGTGGAGGTTAAATATTTGAGGCATAACAGCTCCTTCCACACCCTCTGGCTCCTCTGTGTTGCCCAGCCATGAGCTCCAGTGCCTTCCTGTGCCTCAGTGGACACGGCTCCCCTTTAATCGTGGTCAGTTCCTCTGTGCAGAGCTGAACGCTGCTTGTGACACTGCTGCTGTCCCCAACCCTTGCAATAGCAAGTAGAAGGGGACTTTGACAACCATGGTAAGTTTTGTCCCATTTTTGAGTCAGTGTTAGTCTAGTCAGATATTGCTTAATTTTTTTTCTGCAATGCAAACTGAAGAGAGGAAAAAAAAATATCTTCTCCTCAATATATGACTTGATGATATGGGGCAAAACACCATCATTTTGTGATGAGAAGTGATGGCATTTTACTGAAATGTCATGGCGTGAGATACAATCTGTCTTTCCCGTCCCAAAATGATTTCCAGGAAGGCAAAACTGAAAGTGGAACCATAATGATAAATGAGTAAGATTTTTAACTGTCTTGTTGAAATACAAAAAGCCCTTCCTCTTATATCGGAAAATATTTTTTAACTGTTTGAAAATGAAGCCAGAAGGAGGATATCTCCTTCGAAACCTGTCAGGTCAGATGAGGTGGTGATTAAAACACTCTCCTAGTCCTAATGTCGGTTTTAAACGAGCTGGCTTTTGTGGGATTGCATCAGATCTTCTGATTAAGGGAAACGCTGACAGAGGGGAAAAGAAACGTGCATTGGGGAAACAACTTCCATCATTGTCCTTACTTTCCCAGGAAATAAATGCATCTCTCTGAGAGGGAACAAGAGAATGGGGTATTTATGTCCTCAGTTCCGTCTCTTCTACAATGAACACTATCTCCTGATGGTGATCTGTGATGCTGAAAGACAGACATGGGCAGAGGTCACCGGGAGTTTGAGCCTCGTGTCGTTGCATCATATCTGATCTTGTGAAGTTTCTGGTGGGTGGCAGCAAGGACTGGGATGACTGGGTATGACTTAGAGCTGAGTAGTACTTGATTTTGTAGGATAAACAGGGGGAAAATTGAATCTTGGAACGGTAAGCTTAGTGCCAAAGCCTGTCTCTGGGAAAGGCCTCACTAGGTGTGGAGAATCTTCTGGCAGATGTGGCTTGAAGGGTTGGGGCTGTGATTGTGATTTCACCTTTTTGCCACATCACCAGGGCTTGGAGACCGTTTCCTGCCCAGCTGGAGCGTGGCACTTGATAATTCAGAACACTTTTCCCGTGTCTAACACCTGTACCTCTGTGTCCAGGGGTCAAACCAGAAATGTGAACATCTCAGCATGGAAGCCTGCTAAAATTATTGCTGAAATGTTCAGAAAAGCAGCACTATTGATGTGCGTGATGCTTGTGATGGTACACTGGTGTGTGCTGGTGTGGTTTGATCACCTTCTATACCCTGTGCTGTGTGCCAGCAACGCATCCTGATGGCTCCTGAAGATGAGGCCACCAGGTGTGACACCGAGCTCTGGGGCTGTTGCCCTGACAATTCCTGCAGGTCCGTGCTTTGGGGTTGTGTGTCCGGAGAGGAGAGCCCAGCGCTCTGTGATGTGGCTTCTATTCCCACGGCCACCTTCCACGCGTTATTTCTGCTCTTTTGGGGGGGTTACCCACCCCTGTTGGCAGCAGCACATTTGGGTGGGCTCAATAATTCCACCCTTCAGTCGCCGCGGGGGCGAGCGTGTGGCTTCTCCGGTCGCCCCCGCAGCCCCCTCCCCTCTCCGGCAGCTGCCGCTCGGTGCCTGCGAGTCTCGGGGGGGGGGGGGGGGGGGGGGGGGGGGAGTCCTGCGGGACGCAGCCCTTTTTTAGCAACCCGTCTCTTCTTTCCGCCCTGTCGCTCTTTTAAGCCTCCCCCCGCCGCCGCCCCCGGCCGCGCTGCCTGGCCTGGCCCCGGCCTCCCGGGGAGTGCGGGGGCGGCTGCGGGCGTGCCCAGCCCCGCCGAGCCCCGGGGGAGGCAGCGGCCGGGGCCGCCGCGCTAATTGAAGCGTGTCGGCGGCTCATCGCCGTCTCGGCTCCGCTGCCAGGGCGACTCCGACCGCGGCGGCGGCGGCGGCGGCGCCCCGGGGAAGGAGGGAGGGAGGGAGGGAGGGAGGGAAGGGAACGGGGCGGGCGGCGCCGGCCCGGCCCCAGGCAGCGCTCCCGGAGCTCGGCCCCAGCGGGGTCCCGCTCCGCTTTTGCCTCCCTGCGGGTTTTCTCGGCTCCGGGGATGATGCCGAGGGTGAAGCTGGTGTCGTGTCCCCCCCCCGTCCCGCCCGGCGCCACGGTCCCAGGGGTGCTGCCTCCCTGGGAGCCCCCGTTCGTGCTAATGGAGGAGAGAGCAACGGGAAAACCCGCCCCTCGTCCCCATTGTTCAGTAATTCTGCACGATAAACTATTCCCAGAGATGGCGCTAGGATTAGGGTGAAACCTCTCTCCCTGGCTGTTTTCGTTTCATAGAAGAGATAATCAGATTATTCAGAAAAGTCCATCTGATTTAGAACTGTACTTCTATGATATAATAAAGTATTGGTTTGTCACTCTGGATTTCCCCTCCCCCCCCTCCAGTACCAAACAGCACCTTGAAATGTTAAAAATCTATAGCATGCATTTTTGGTACTTTTTTTTTTTCCTTAAGAAAAAAAAGTGTGCAGTTATTATACAGATTAAAAGAGCCCTTTATGAGGGGTTTACAAGTCTGCAGGAAGGGCGGAGTGTAAAGTATTTGGTTGGAAGGTTCAGTTTTCATGCTTTATGGACCTATTGTGAGATCAGTTAAAAACTGAGCTGTGTAAATTTTTATACGTATATGCAGACCAAGCATGGATATTGTTTTTTCTGGTTGGAGTGTTGAGAATGTTGGAAGTACTGTGGGATCCCAGAGAGGAAAATTAAAGAGGTTTCTCCTTCCTACGGTGGTGGTGTATCACAAAGGGATGAGGGAAGGTGGGTCAAAGCATTGCTTGATATCAGAAGCTCCCTATCTATGGTTTAACCTTTTTAGGCATACACGTGAAGGTTTTGTTGTCAGTAGAGTGTAGCTTCTGGAAGAACTGGGAGTAAAGGTTATACTGGGTTTGAAGATACAGCTTGCATTAGGTTTGGTTGTTAAAGGGAAGATGCAGGTTTGGGATTAATGAAATGCAGAAGCGGGAGGGAGGACAGAAGTATGAGATTTTGGATACTGTCATAATTTTTGATCTTTTTTTCACTAAGAGCTATGGATGCTTACCTCAGTAAATGAGGTTGTGTCAGTGCCTGAATCTAGGTACCCAAGCTTGAAAAATGCCACCATCCTGACTTGTTGTCGAAGTCCCATCAGCTCGGAAAGGGAATCCAGGCGTTCTGAGCCCATGGCCCTTTGCCTGGGGCTGGAACCTTCGAGCTGTAACTTGAGGAAAAAGAAGTACCATAATGAAGCTGGTGTGGGAGCCAGCTTAGATGCCTGGAAGGGAGAAGCACAGAGCTAGAACTGAAAAGATGAAGGACCTCATTGAACCTGGAGTGCCTCATTAAGTGTAATACAGCTTGTGCGTGCACTGTGGCAGATTTTTCAGGAAATATGTGCAAAGCTCCAACTGGGAAGGGTGGAAGAAATGGGGAAAAACAGTTCCCCTTCTAGAAATACTTAAGTATCATTATATATAAGGAAGAGAATTGAATTATTTTATGCTTAGTAGGTAGTAACATGCATGGTCTGTTTTAGAATAGTCTGGTCGTGTGGAGCTGCCTGTGTATAAGGAAATGGAGTTTGTTGTTCCTGTCTCTTGATTCTGAAATGCCAAATGCTTCCTTCGTGCCTTTGTTTTTCCACAGATGAGTTGAAGGTAATACGTTCATTTCTCTGAATCTTTGTGCATAGAATTGTAAGGCAGCAAACATCCATCAGGTTGAACACCATGAATTAAAAACAAAAGCAGAATAGATACAAGAAATTGATTTGGAAATTCAACTGTGTATTGAAATATTCAGGAATATTGAACAGCAAAATGGTTTCATGAGGTTCTTAGTGTTTTGGGACACTGCTCCCAGAGGACAGAGGTTTTCTGACATCACTGTCACACACATCAGAAACCATACTAATGTTTGCCTACGTTTGGTGCTTCCCTGCTCCCCACAGTAGAACCAGAAAGCTGAGCAAGGGCTGTTTGCCAGGCGTTCCATGAATGTCAGATGATGGTTGTTATTGCTGTGCAAAGAAGCATCATGAATTAAATTGAGGATGTGCTGGCTATAGGGGAGAAAGAAGAGCAAGGGATCTGGAGGGGGAACACACACTCAGGAAGAGAGTGACTGAGGGACTCCTGCCAGTGTTCCTACTGTAGTGTTGAGATTTCAAGATGTGAAAATAGGAAGTGCACTCTTTTAAAGGGTCTCAGCCACACGTGCTGCTTCATTTATCTTCCTCATGCAGATAGCATTGAGCCTTGGAGGGGCCATTTCTCTGTTACTATTCAGATAAAGCTGGCCAGGTTTGAGCAAATGATGCAGACCGGATTTCCAGGGACTTGTTTGAGAATGGTTTGCAATGGGACTGCTCAGCTGAAGAGCTTTTTAAAAGCTTTAAAAGCTGCCTGCTTTTAACCTTTAGCTGGATGCTGAAGCCCAGCTCCATGTTGGCTGGTGAGTAATTTCTTGAGGTACCTGTTTGCTGCTTTGAAACCCACAGAAACTTTGCCGGACAGGTTCCCCTCAACCTCTTGTCATTGCTTCACCAGAAATTTTAAAGAAATTAAAATGTTAACATTTTTTGAAGTTTGGTTTAATCTTTTTTTTTTTTTTTTTTTTTTTTTGCCTGAGAGCTGGTGTTGGGGCAGTGTCTCAGTGATGAAGGAATTGGGGAGGGGGTGTGGAAGTGTCACCAGGAATGGGTCCTCCAAGAGGCGGCGTGGATTCAGTATTCTGACAAGTCCTCCCCCTGGCACCCTGACAGCTCCTGTTACAGGAAGCATGGCCTCGGCCAGGTGTTGGTGGCAGCAAAACAAATTTGGAATAGGTTGTGATAAAGGGAGTTCTCCTGGGAAGTGGGAAAAAAGGGAGTAATAAATATCTTTAAACTGTTTGGTCACAGGGAAAATAAAGCTGGGCTTGTTGGAGCGCTCGGGAGGTGTCCTTGCAAGCACTGAAAGTTGCAAGACAATCTGGGGCCTGGTGAAAGCCTGAAAAGATTTGCATTAAGTATTTTCTTCAGTATTTTTCTTTCCAAGGGTAGAAATTTGCCTGCCCCAAGGAGTTAAAATAAATTTCTCAGGATTTTGGGTCCCCATGTCCTGAAGTGAGAGTTGGCCTTTCTTCTAAATGCCATGAATCAGGAGTCCTGATTTCAGGTGCCCTCTCAGTTGATCTGGATTTGAACCTGGTGGCTCTATTTCATCCTCATTTCTGGAGGAAAATTATTTTTTTAGTATCTGTTTGCAGTCATAATCTCAATCCTTGATTTCAAAAAGAACTAGTTGTTTGTATTTTTTTTTTGTTGTTGTTTTATTCTAGCGTAGTTCTCAGCTTTAAACTGGAAAATCCAAACTGGGAGCAAGCTAGTCAAAAATCAGAGTACTGATGGTAAAAAGCATGGGATCTGGGAATCTGATAGAGAATCAGGGAAAAGCCTGGGATTTGTGTCCAGTGGCCAGGAACACGTACACAGTGCAAAAGGATTGCTTTTGCTAATGTAAAGATTCTCTTTTCTGTCCGTTGGTGTAATTCTGTGATAGTCCTGAGAGGTTGCTGCTGCGATCTATAAATCTTTGTTCTGAAGGAGTTCCATAATGGTGGTGCTCCTGTCTTTGATATTTTTTTTTCAAGGACAGATCTGGTAAGTGGTAAAGTAGGCAACTATTTTTTACACTATTTAAAAAAAAAATATATATTTATTACAGCTGTAACTTGACTGCAACTATAGTCCTTTCTGTGTAAACATTTTCAAGGTAGACTCTTTTCCTCGGTGGAGCTGACTGGGGAGTTTTCTGAGATAGGGACTCAGTGAGATAGTGGTTGGCCTGCTACGGTTTGGTGGGAGCAGTATTTCAGTGTGATAGCAGTCTGGGGGATGTTCTGCAACACAAAGGCTTCCTAAAGTACCGTGAGGTGGGCACCCTGCTGCACTTGCTGAGGCTGGTGTGCTTCTCTGCTGCGTGCTGGTGGCTGGTGAGGTTTTATCTGTGCTGTGGGGGAAAAGGCTGCTCTCCGATTCTGATAGAAATGAACCCCGTGAAACAGAGCCCTGGTGACACTTCTTTGGCAGATCAGCAGAATTCAGGGTAGACATTTGGAACGTAGTGTGAGCTATGGACATGTTGGATGTTACTCTGTAGACATAAGCGTTGTTTTGAAATCATCAGTGACTCACCATCGCAGTGTAATCACCAGAGACACACCGAGCACCGAGCCATCAATCACTCTTGAACCAACAATACACCTTTCTGTGTATTCCCAGACCCCTGTATAAAGCTTCTTGGGACGGAGGAACATGTGTTCCTTGTAACATCTGTACATACCATGGTGCCCTACGCATGACCCATCGTTCTGTTATTGATAAACAGCATCAGGCCTCAGTGGGGCTGCTTGTACTTTGCCATATTGGCAGGAGAAAGCATTCTGGAAACCCCCTGATCCCCAACCTGTGGCTCCACTGGACCTTGTTGCACGTTTTCCCTTTGTATGGGACACCTCCAGTACGTGCAGTCATTCTTGACCTCCCACAACCTGGATTATGCAGCAGGTATTTAGCACTTGAGGAATCTGGGAGGGAGAAAGGGCTTTGGCTGTCACCGTGAGTAACCAGAGTTGCCAGTGGAGCGTGTGAGGAGAGACTAAGAGAATGTGAATTGAAAGACTGCTGTGGAAAGCACTCTCCATTGGTGGGTGGTTATCCTTCGGTGAGGAGAAGGCAAAGCTACTCCTGACTTCACTTCTCTGTAGAAGTTTATGGCTCACACAGCCCTGGGGAAGTACATGTGCAGATGCCAAACACACTCTGTCATCTGGATCTGTCAGAACTTCTTTTGAAGTTAAGCAGATGTTGGTGCAAACGTTCCTGGGACACAACCAAAGGAGGCACATTGAATGGAAAAGACCATGAGGCTGACATATGGAAAGGTCCCAGAATTTTGGTGTGGTTTGTACGTGAACTGCTGTATTTAACAAAACAATTAGCATCACTAAAGACTATTTCAGCGCTGTGTGTCAGAGAAAGGACACATCCAAGAAGGATGTTTTGATAGCTTTTAAATGAGTTTTAATCCTTAATGCATTTCCCTCATTGAAGTTTAAATACTTTGGAAATGAGAGTAAAGCATCCATTTTACAGAGGAGCGTTGGGGTGTTCTTATCATTCAGCTGCTCAAGCTCAAGCAATTTCTTAGCTACATCCAAGACTCAAAGTTCTTAACCTGCATCTGGAGATAGAGCCATCTTGTGTACGGCCCGATTCAGTGCCAGTTCCTCCCACTCCTGCAAGGATGGTATGAATTCCAGTCTCCTTTTATCCTCAGGCACGCAACTTTCTTGCTCCTATTCCAAACAGATACCTGATAGAAGCTGACAGGATGGTGGGAGCCTGTCATTCTCTTCCTCCAAGTGTTGTCAAAGCGCAGTGTTTTCATTAGGAACGTCGCTGGCATGTGGCAGAGTCCCTGCCTGTTGCCACAGACACAGCACAGGGCACGTACCCGCCAGTATCCGGGTGGGGAGGGAGACTGGGGGAGAGGCGATGCAGAAGTGAGTTTGTGTAATTAAAGATGGAATAGCCATTTTTGCTGCCTTTCTCATGCAGCATAAAATAAGCGCGAGTCTGAGGGGTTGGCTTCTGGCGATCTAGCTGTGGCAGCATGAAAAATGAGGAGGAGTGCGATAAGAAACTAATAATTTATGTTCCAAGCACAGACTCACACCAGTGTGGAGGGAAATTTGTGCCAATAACTCCTACTAACTCAGAAAGGCACGCAATCTTTTATTGCACAAATTATTAACGACCAGAAAATAAATGACTCTGTAATCAGATTGGTGCTGCCGGCGCTTTTCGTTTCTTCTTTTATTTGTATAAATCCTGAAGCCAGTCCACCCCTGAAACCAAGGGAATGGGAACTTTTACTGGCCCAGTGCCCTGCCTGACAACAGAACAGATTAAACAATGATGAAACAGGACCGTCCCGCTATCTCCTTGCCTATCGGAGAGGGGTTTACTCAACAAACACTTTCTGGCCCTTTCAGCAGTACCAGGTTCTGCAGGTACACGGGGATCTCTGGTTTGGGACTCTGTCACACAGCGATTGGAATAGTCAAATGGCAGCAGAGTGAACCTTTCCTTATGGAAATGTACAGAAAAATAGCAGCTCCCCATCATTTCCTCTTGGCCCTGTCCTTTTTCTGGCTCCTTTTATCACATCCTTCCTCTGTCTTCAGGGCTGCTGGGGTTGCATTCCATGTGCTTGTGCTCTTATTTTTCGGCATTTATGCTTCATATTCAGAAGTGCTGGGCACCTGCAGTATCCTGGAATTGTGGATGCTCAGCCCTTCTCAAATCAGGGCAATTTGGGCCTTTCCTTTGCATGGGGAAAAGAACATGAGGAGTTTGGTTTATTTAGACAGAGTCCATATGGAAACAAAGCAGGGAACGTTCTCCCTACCACCAAATTATTGCATCCTGAGATCTTTCTTGAATTAAAATCTTTATTGTGATGATAAAGAAAAAGCATGGATGAGAAATGAAAGATGGAAGATGATGACTTTGGGATGTGCTTTCAGGTTGCCTTCTCTTTAAGTGGTTCTTTGTGTGTGTGTCAGGGTGCCAGTGGTCCTGTGTTAGGGAGGAGTAGTTGGGAGTTTGGGTGTGATGCCAAAGCAAGATGAGGAATTTGATTTGGGCTTGAAATGGTAGTTATTTGCAAGGAGAGACAGGGTGAACTAGAATGGTAGAAGCAACTAAGTTTGAGCCCACAGGTAACTTTGGATCAAGATCTGAGCTTCAGTTGAAAGGTATCATGATAACATAACCAAACCTAAACCTTGGTCTGGGTTCCAACCCTGGCAGATATTTGAATTTGAACCTAAAGTTTGTGGGATTTACTGCGTACAGCCTGTGGGCTGGACTGTCCCTGCTTTGAAGCCCAAGCCTGTATTCTGAAGGCAAAGCTGTTTGGCCAAATGGATCCACATGCAGCTGTGAGGCCCACATCTACATCTTACACAGGTTTGCTCTGACTGAGATGACCTGCACAAGCCTTGTTGACCTGGCTAAGGCCCAGTTAAAGTTTGTAGGGAGGTTGTTTCTTCAATAAACAGGGTTCCTTGAAGGCACGGGAGTTACTCTGTGTGTGATTAGAACCTGCTGGTCTGTGTTTAGTCCGTACATTTTTCAGTTGGTGGGGGAGACCCATGTGTGAGGCCCAGACTTTTCCTCTCCCCTCCCGTTCCCCCTCCCTGTTTTGATGATGTGAACCATATGATAAGGAAGAAAAGTGTTTCTATTGTTAATTCAGGCCATTTGTTATCAATGGCACTATCTCCCTGATGGCTTAATCTGAATAAGGAGGAGGGGGAGAATTGCTTTCCCTCTCTCTCTTTTTTTTAATGGTGAGGGGGTGTTGGTGAAGGCAACTGCAGCCGGGCTGCAATAATGAATAATGTGCAGATTGTTCCTGGGGACTGCAAGTGTTTTATTAACGTAGGTTTTCTTAGACTGAATGCCCAATCACCACAGAACCATGAAACTCAAATTGCCTTACAGCTCTCTCATGAACATACTTTTAATCTCATTGACCTGTCGTTATACTACATCACATAAATTCAGATTTGGAGATCTTATGTCCAATCATAAATTGGGCTGGCAGACTTCCGATCAACAGAATAAAACTGTCTCCTGTGAGGTGGGTTTTTTATTTGTCAGTGCTGTTCCAGCAGACAGAGTGGAGGTACGGTCAACTTTTTTGTAATAAACTATTATTTAAAAAATGGAGGGAAATAAGAAACCCAGCATGAAATTCACAGGAGAGAGAAGAAAAAAAAATAAGGTGATGTTTAAATAACATTAACATCGAACATAAACTTAGAATGTGGAAAATGGTGAATTAAGGGGTGTTAGCTCCTGCTAACATCATGGAGAAAGGATAGAAAAAATAGAAGAGGTTGTGCAGTGAGATTCAGGCATGCAGTTTTGTCCATAATTCTGTGCATTTTGGGGGCAGGTGTGTATGTGCCAACTTCATACTTCCTCTTCTGTCTCTTTTGTCTTTTACTTAAATGGGAACTGGGGGAATCTAATGTCTCCCTCTCTCCTGTTTTGCAGGGTTTTATTTGAATGGGGGATGTGAAATTTCTGTGAGTCAGTGGGAATTTGGAGATGAGGACAAACTTTGCTGTGCTAGTATCAGGTGTGAGGTACTCATGTAGGAGGGTTTCTTTGTGGGAAGAAAGATTTACAACCAGTAAATCGTGCCAAATGCTGATCATGTTAAGAGTGGTCCAGCAGGGCCACCTGTGAGTGCTGTCATGGCATAGGGACAATTCCTGTTGTCATCCTGAATGCTGGAAGAACAGGTCAGATAATGTTTTGTGTATGCATGTTTCCACTTTACAGGTCATTATAGAAGACAGTCCTGTGATGATGTGGAGCTGCTGGCAGTATTTCTAATATTTTGAGTGGAGCTGCCTCCTCAAATACAGCACATATATCCTTAGTGCTCTCATTTACATAAATGTCACCTTTTTAACATTCCCAAGTTGTATATGTTAGACCATAGATAATGCACATGAAGGGAAAAAGAAAAAAAAAAAAAGTATTTCATACTCTTTCAGGGTGCTGAACCAATATTTTCTCTTTATCTCCAAAAGGGTTCTAAGAGACAGCAGCGTGGGCTTCCTCACACACGGCTGACTCCAGTGTGCCTTGTATCCTACCTGTCAGGAGCAGCTCTGCAGCTACAAGGGTAAGTCAGTGACATGCACCATCATGGCTGGATGCTAAGCTGACCATCTAGAAGTATTGTGTGGCTTCACTTGGGGGGGGTGTGTTTGGGAACTCCTCCCAAAAGACAGAGAGCAGCTGAAGTTGTGTATTTCTCAAAATAGGAGACTCTTTTTCTAGGAGTCTGTAGTGGAAGTGGCTCATCTGAAGAGCATCATGGGCTTTTCAGTGTCTTTAGAGTGGTAGCAGGTGAGAACATCACTAGAATCTGAGGAGTAATTGCATTAATACACATTAAGCATCTGTTCCTTGCTTGAACTGCGCGCTGGGCAGGCAGCAGTGCCCTCTGCTCAGCCCCTGTGGTGGTTCTCTTGCTCTCAGTCAGGCAAAGCAGGACAGCAAACTGGTTTTAGACAAAGGTGCAACTTCTGGCAACTGCTTCCCTTTAAGTGCTGTCCTGGGACACCACAGCTGCCACCAGCTCTGGCTTTGTTCCACTCAGCTCTCCAGCCTTGTACCTTTAAGAATTTAGCAGCAGTCATTTGAGGAAATAAAGCACTTCGGACTCCCTCCCCTGGGGTTTTCTGTCCCTACAGTAATTTTTTGAAGACCTCTGTTTTCACAGCACTGGGATAGATGGACTCCTAAAATATACAGCCAATTACACAGCAAAATTTATTATTTACTCTGGTGCATGTTACATAGTGGGGGTGGGGGAGAAAGAGCAAACTCTGGAAGGAAACCCATAGCAACTGAAAATAGAAGTGTGAGGATTAGAAGTCCCCATAAATATACCTGACTTTGCCATCTCTTTTAATTAAACACAAGTCATGAAACACGGGCACGGAGTACGTGGGTGACAGGGTTTGCAGCGGCGTTCGGAGCCAAGAAGGAAGAGCAAGTGGGGGGAACTGGCTCCATGGCCTGGGGCTGAGCTGCAGAGCAGAGCCAGGAGGGGTAAAGCCACGTGGGTGATTTAGAGTGAACTCGCCAATCAGTTATTAATATTTCCTGTTTTATCTTGTCATCTTCATGGGTTTAATTGTAAATTATCCAGCATGCTGTACTCTTCTTCACTGTGTTTTCTTCTCCCATCCCAGTGAGGTGGTAGAGGAGAACACGCTGGTGCTAACAAGGAACGAGGGGGTGTAGGAAGGGCCTGTCCCCTCTGAGCTTTGCCTCAGGGTTGTGCAGCTTTGATTTATGAAGCTCTCTGGGCCTTACGCTGCGATTTACTCGGCTTCTGAGGTCTTCTTCCCTCAAAATGATGTGCCAGAATTTGGCTTTTGTGAGCAGTGGCGCTTGGTTTCCCTCCAAATACGCATGGCCCGGCGGGTCTGAGAGACCAGGATGAGGTACTGTGTTAATTCAATCCTCCTGTAAAGAGTTTCCTCATTTTCTCCCCGTTCTACGTATTCAAGCATTTTTCTTTTCCCAGCTCTGTTTTGCCTTTGGTGATCTCCCCAGCATGTACTCCATCAGCACTCCTGTGGGGCTTCTGTGTGTAGGAAATAAAGCCCATAGTTCAGCACTATCCATCTAATATCTTCTGACTGCCTTTAATCATAGCATTTTCCGTTTAATTGGGAAGGCAGGCACACTTTGCATATTAATACAGCACAGCCTGCACCTCCTAAGCATTAAAACTGTAGATGGCTGGGGTGTGTTATGCAGCGGCTGTGAACCTGCTGGGTGTCCTTTAGCATCTCTGTGAATGGGGTATTTTCAGCAGGGCTGCTTTTTTGCCCTCCCGGTGGAATTCAATTAAAATAAACAACAACAACAAATTCCTCCCTCCAAAAAGAAAATTTAATTTGTATGGATTCTCTCCATTTAAATAATTGCTGTGCAGACAGTGCCGCCGTGCCTCTGCTGTTGCGTCCATTGTCTTTCTTAGATCATAATACTGCTGGGCCCATTGTCTGTTCAGGACAGCCAAAGGGGAAAATATCATCTTCCCTTCAGAACTGCTGCTTGTGTAGCATATTCCCCTTCTGTGATCCATCTATCCATGAAAGACCCATTCTTTCTTTTCTTGGCTTCATACTGCCACCCAGGAGTCTGTCTGTGTGAAACCAATAGTTTTGTCTTAATGTCATTGTGGTTTTCATGATTCTTTTTCTTCTCCTTGATCAGAACTTGCCTTGGGACAGACATTGGTTTTGATTTGGAGGAGGTCTCAGTAGGTCTTTCACTTCTGTGTCGAAAAAGCTTTTCAAGAGCACATTGACACACGCACCTTGCTATGTGTAAGACACAATGGGCAATTGTTGCTGTGATTTACTGTCAGCATTAGTTGATGGTATGTTAGATGCTCTCCAGAAAGACAGCAAACGTGCAGCTCCATTACAAAGAGGAAGTGTGTGTTTTAGACCCAAGATAGGCCCCACATACAATTTTCGTGTCCTTTTGAGGTCTCCCATTCTCCAGAGTTTAGGGTGTATGTCTATAGATTCCTGTTCAAAGTCAGCAGAGGAAGAAAATTGATGAACTGAGTCTCTACTAAGGTTTTAATATTTCCATTATTCCGAAGAATGCAGATCTAGAGTCTTGCCATCTTTGAGAACAGTTGCCCCTGATTTTGTGCAAAAAAAAAGGAATATGATCAGACATTAATTTGCAGGCTATCTGTGGCAGGCACATTAACATCTCCTAATGTCACCACCATTCTTCCGTGGACAAAAGAGCCTTCAATCTTCCATGCACACATGTTCTTTCATGTCTACACCCATCATCTCAGTGTCCTCTTTTCTGATCTCCTCCTTGCCACCCCGCAGCACCGAGACCTTGGACTCATTTGAGGGTATCACAGACCCTTCCTACATCCCACCTCCATTCCTACACCCAGCTTCACCTTGGGTTGGCATAGCTTCTGGGTTGCATGAGGGAGGGCTAGGATTCAAAATAGCACTCCAGATACAACTGGGCAGGAATAAGGGGCTAGTACAGGGTTTGGAACTAGAAAGAGATGTTTTGAGGTGCAGTGTCCCACTGTGTGTGTTCCCTGTCTGGTATTAGCAAATTAAGGTGAAAATCAACCAAGAACTTAACCTCTTTAGGATGCTTCTACTCCAGGAGCCACATCCATCCCGGAGCTTGGATTCTCCATTTCACAAAGCAGTCTATTGATCTGGCTTATTACTCTGCTCTGTCAAAACTGGTTGCACTTCATAGAACTGTGACCTGTCCTTTTACTGAAATAACAGCACTTCATCATTCCCAGTGCTTGGTTATCTCTGGGCTGCGTGTCAATACTGGGTCCTGTGACGTGTTGGTTATAACACTTGCTCTCACATATGCAAGTATTTTTATTTTTCCTTAAAAGCATGCCTAAATTCAGCTGCCCTTGGCTTCTACTCCAGTCTGCTTTTCTGGATTTAGATGATAGACAGTTGCCAGTTAGATTACCCCATCGGTTTGCAGGTATTCCTGTTTGGAGACTACTTCTGAGATTTCCAGCCAGAATTTTGGAAGGAGGACAGAGAATGGTGTTCTAGTTATAAAAATTAGTCAGACGTTTTCCATGGCTATGAAAATACAGCTTGAAAAGGACAAAATAGAGCCAGATCTTGCATGCTGTGAGTATTTTCCTTACTGATCTGTCACTGTTCCTGCAGTGTGTCCTAGTCAGTCCTGTTTTTCTGGTCTGGTAAGAGCTATGTCATTGCGTCTCTGTTTTGACCTATAGTTCCCTGTAGACTTCATAATTATGGCCTTCTTTTAAAACAGACATCACATACCATGCCAGAAATTGTCACAGTGTGGAGAAGTAGATCAAAATCCATTAGGGAACAAGAGGTGACTAGATTAATTTCCACCTGAAATTTCAATTAAGCTTTTCAGCGTAGAGTTAGTGTGTAAGCCAAGCCTAGACTCTGGTTTTTGAATTTTAGAATTGGTCTGATAGGAAGAAATAGACAGTGCTTTCTTGAGTTCTACGTGGTGCTGCGACAGACAACTGAGTGGAGCTGCAGAGAGCTGTAAATATTTCAGATGTCAAAAGCCACAAATATGTAGAGGTTCTCCTCATTTTAATGTGTCTGATGTGCTTAAAAGCTGGATATCCCACTGGAAACAAATCAAAACAGATTCTTCTCCTCATTATTATTTCAACTAGAGAGACAGTCCTTTTTGTGTCTGTTGGAGTATGCGATAAACCAGTCCCCAAGATAATATTGCTGTGCATTTATCTAATAGGTATCTGGTTTTCTGCAGCATCCAAGAGGGCCTTGGGCTCAGGGTACATACACCTGTACTCCTGGTCCCTTTTCAAAATTTCTAAGAGCAAACAACTTCTGAAGAGGCTTTTCCTATAGATGAACTATGGCTCACCAATCACTGCTTTTCACTACATGCTCTCTTTAATAGGACGAAGAGGGACCAATAGCAGCCCCATCATCACTGGTGTTACAGACGATCTAAGTAAGACTTGTGCTGCAAAGTCTCTAAACCATTTTGGGAAGCAGAGACGGGCTCCTGTGTGCTGAAACTGCTTTGCTGGTTCTGTTTGTTCTGCTCTTTCCGACGTACCAGACCTAGCAGTTTCCCTGTGCTGATGGTGTGGCTGCATCCCAGCAATCGTTGGGTTAGAAAACTGGAGATTTCAGCTGCAAAGTGCAAGCCTGATTCCCAGTCCCTTTGGGGAGGCAGTTGGCTCCCTGCATCCGAACAGCAGCAGGCAGAGTATAAACATTCCACACCTTCAGCACCAAAAAGCATTTGTTTGAAGCTGTGGAAACAGAAGAATAATATTGCTGGCCTTCTGCACCAGGCAGGAATATAGAATACAGCATAAATTGAAATGGCAATGGATCTTTTTCTTTAAGGTGCTTTGGGTTTCATTGCCTTTATAAAATCTCTTTCCTTTTTTTAAAGAAATTTTACAGTTCTGGGCTAATTAAGACTGACCCGTAGTGATTGAGCTTCTCAGGGTAGTTTGGAGGTTTATTCTGATAAGTGACATCAGCCACATAGGTCTTGCATAGCCCGTGGCATGCATTAACATTGAGCAGAAGAGGTTGTGTATCAGAAGGAAGAGACCTGGATGTCACAACACCTCAGGTCTTTCCCTGACTCTGCCACTTCCTCATTCTGTGTCCCCAGGAACCTTATTTAAGATCTCTCTTCTTTATCAGCCTGTAATACAAGTGTAACTGCTGTCCACCTCCATCACAGTGAAATTATGAGACTTGGTTACCAAGGACCTAAGAAGCAGTTAGAATTCTGAGGAATGTTACAGAAACATTAAGTTTCTTATTCTCAATGGACAGGAGAGAAAAGAAGGATTGTAGAGTTAAGGGTTTTTTTTTTCCCCCAGTTTATAGTGAGACCTTGAATTGCCCTGGAAAAGCCCAAGAGGCTGTTTCTGAGGCTGGGCAGCACAAGGAGCTGATGGGGCTCTTCTTTTCAGCACAAGCTCCAGTATGTTTTCTGCAGTGGCTGTTACTGCTCAAAAGATGCCGATGAGTTCATGCTACCAACAGGTCTGTGCTTTGGAAGGTCAGTGCTGGGAAGGAGAAGGGGGTGTTAGACACAGGATAGCAGAGATCTTTGTTATTTCCTGGGCTGTGAAAATAGTTCTCTTTGGTCTTTTGACTGGCAACAAGAGTAAGGCACCTTCCTGTTTATTAGACTCCCATGAAGATGAGGGACTCATGAAAATGTAGGGTCTAGGAAGCCACTTCTTTGAGTCCTATTTTTTTAATTTGTCAGAATGTCCCATACTTCTGGCACCTGCAGTGCACATCTTCCAAAGATGTCCTTCCGTGTTGTCAGTGTGTGTGTATAAAATCAGACCCATACAAACCGTGTGTGTATACATCCATATGTGCACATGCACATACAGCCATATATAGAAACTACAGATCTTGGGGACAGCCTCGGGAGTCCCTGGAGAACAGGCTGTTATGGTGCTTATTTTGTGTCACCCTTATTTCTAATCACACACACACACACCTCTCACTGGCTCACTTCAGCTCTATATCTATTTTCTTTTATTATCCTGGCAGGAGACGAGCTTCATTAGGGGAGTGGAGTCTCTAACAAGGATGGGGAATGGCAACAACAAAAGGATGTTGCAATATAAAGTTATGTCAAAAAAACCTTTACAAGAAAAACGGCTGACATTAGGAACAGTGTGCATTAAAAATTCAAGACGGTTGGAAAGGGTGGGGGCAGGACTGGGGAGAGAGAAAAATAAATACACAGGCTTTAAACTAATAAATCCCTGTATTTGGGAAATGCATCAAACCCTGCATGCTATTAAAACTGGTTCTGTTTCTATTATTGTTAATAACAATGATAAATACTTTTTTTTTTTTTCCTTGGATCTCAGTGTGGGCAATCAGCATTTTAAATATACATTTTAGCAGTGAAGCAGTCTTTCCCTTGTACTGTTTCTGTTGCTGATACTCAGAGACTGGGAAGTCTTTGTCATCATACCTGAAATGGAACTGGCTAACTCAGCCAGCAAATAATTTTGGCTGTATGTGACCAGTAGCTCCAATTCCACCACCTCTATTAAGAGACACCAACCCACCCACCCCATTTCCTTTGGCTAATCAGGCGTGCCAGCAATCCAGTTATCCCTGGGGCTCTCTAGTCAAGCTCTTGTGGAGAATCAGTTGATCAAAAAAAACCCCAACACCTACAGGTAATCTACAGGTTTAATTAGTTTTTACGGGATTAATCAGTTTTTGTAAGGAGAGAGAAATCCAAATCTGCTTGTAAGGGAGAAGGACGTGGAGAGGGGTGAGATGGCTGTGCTCTGTAAGCATGAGGAGATGTACTCCTTAGGCTGATCCCAGCATCTCGCCCTGGAGATCTCAGACGTGTATTTATTTCCCTCCTTCTCAGCAAATTGACAAACACATCTGTATAGAGTAAAACCAGATCGCTAATCCAGTTCTGCAATTAGTAGAATTTGAAATTAGGACTTCCACTTCTGTTGTCTGCCTCATTAGAGAGGTGAGGACCTGAGCGGTGTCACCCTGGAGGCAGGACAGTGGTTGGGGACAGGTTTGCCATTTTGCTCCCTTAACTTTGAGAATTGAGGAGAGGCCCCAAGTTCTCTGGTCCCTCTTAACAACACTAAAATCATATTAAAATTGTGCCCAACTCCTGAGCCTGAATTTGCAGTTGCAGAGGAGCACACAGGGATGTTTCCAGGTGGAGAATCACTCACGGTGCTTTTTTTTAGCTGCTTTTTTGGGGTGTGTTAGCAGATGTCTGTGGGTTATAGCATCAGTGTTTGGATTTCCTCTAGCAGGGGGCCTGGCTTCCCAGCTTCTCCTTTGTGTTGGGTTTCTGCCACCTTTTACAAGGTTTGTTCATACTGTTGTAATTATAGACTTTTACAGACTTTCACCAAACCAGTTCTACCCACCTTTGATTTTAAATACAGTTAAAAAGATTACCAATGGTTCTTGGGAGTGCCAGAGGCTGGGCAGGGTGTGAGGGCAAAGGATTCCCCTCATCTGAGAGGATGTCTTGCTGTGTTACTTTTGTGCAGCCAACATGAAAAAATGGAGAGAAAAACCCCTCCCAAATGCCTAAGTCAAATGATAGACCCATCAGTGTTGCCTCTCTCCTAAATTCAGCTTCAGGGCAAAAGGGTCCCACAAAACAAAGGAGATAAAACCAGGAAGCTTTTTCTTTGACACTTTGAGCTTTATTGCTCTAGAAGTGGAAGCAGCAGAGCCATGCTTAATAAATCCTGAGATTTGGGAAGTGCATCAAATTCTGCATGGTATTAAAATGTTAAAATGCCTGGTGCTACTGTCTGTTCTTGTGACTTTCTGAGCAGCTCCAACAGGCTGCCAGGTGCTTCAGACAGGTCAGAAAAGAGGATCCTGCCTACATCGAAACTCTCTCACCTCTCAGTATGTCTCTCTTTGTGTCTTTACCTGTTCATCCTTCCTTCCTTGCCCCTACCCTAGCATACAGCCATGGGCCTGTCTTTCTGTCTCTTTTATGTATAAATGCATCAGTTTTTCAAGAAGAAGGGGCATCCTGCTGCACATTGAGGATTTTTTTTCCTGTTTTCTTGCTGCAAAATGCTACATGTTCCTTGAGGTCTTTTTCCTCACCATTTGTGCTTCTATTCTCCAGTTCTCCTACCTCAGCAGCATGAGGTTGGATATTGAGAGTTATCCAGGTGGCACCTTTTTGAGTTCCCTTTATTACACCTGCTCAGAGTGGGTGAAGTAACAGAAAATCTCCTGCAGTTTCTTCTAGCCTTCAGGGAGCCACATCTTCCCTACACAGCCAAGCAGCCCTCCTTGGGCTAGGATCTGTCACTCTTGGAGGCATCCTGTTGTTCAGAAGCATCCCTGGAAGGGGGCAGTTGTGGTCAGCATAATACAAGCTCCTTGATTTGTTCAGGTGACGTAATGCAACCCCAAAGCAGAGGGAGAGCTTCGTGGACAGACAGCAAAATATCCACTGAAAAAGAAAATGTTCACTTTGGAAAACAGTAACAACCACCTTTTCTATCTATATTTGTTTGTACAGTTGGGCATACGTGTGTGTGCAGGCTCTCGCTCTCTCACACACAGATCTGCTCTTAATATTATTCATCCTTATTACGTATCATTATTCTTTATTATGATTTATATGCCACGCCATGGCTTTATTATGATTTATACCCCTGCCCCCAAAAGAGCTTATAGAAGGCATCACATAGCACAGACAGGCATCCCTGTACCGCGGAAGAAACATGGCTTTCTCCCTAAGCAGTGTCTCTTCTCAGCTATAATGAACCTTATTTCTTGGCTCACAGAAAAGGATTTGGATTTAGTTGAACCAAGTCTGCAAGTCAAGCTTTTATCCGAGGTTATGGTCCCCAGGTCCTTTGCTGTGGAGTGTGAATAACTGCCACCAGCATCAATAGGGGTGGCTTGTTGCTGGCAGCAAGGAACAATGTCCCTCCCTTCTCCTGCTTATTCTTCTAGATCTTGATTTTCATCTTGCCTATTAAAACAGATTCATTTAATGATTGCCCTTAAAGCAAGCTGATCTTTGCCCTGGTTGGGAGGAATTTTCCTGGACTGTTTTACAACAGCAGCTTCACTCGGTGCTACACGTGAAATTAGCCACAATTTAGGGACATGTCCACAGCTCAAAGCATTTAAAGAGGCAGCATTACACTTGAGTAAATAACAGTCATCGAGTGAGTAATGCTTTCGAAGTTGCCAATAATGCTACAGTGTCCACCTGAAGGCTCCTCAGCCTCTCACTTGGTTTTGAGAGAAAAGATTCCCTGTTTTGCCAGTTGTGCTGCTTTGTTGAAAGTCCTGAAGAAGGGAAGTGCCATGTTTCCAGAACCTTGGAAGTTTTCTCCTCTTTTTGGTAGCAGAATAACTTAGCTCCCCAAACCAGAAAACTGAGAGAAGGAACCTGCTCTGCAGGGTAAAGGCAGAATCTTCAAAGAAATGTAAAGGAGACTGGAGCTGTCTCACAAGGAGACGTTCAGAGCGAAGTATCTGGGGAGCCCAAGGACATGCGCTTTCCACTCCCTCAGACCTTCTTTTTTCACTGGGAAAAAATATGTGTATTTTTGAAATGTATAAACTTCAATTTTTTATGGTTGAGGCCTTACTGCTTCATCCACATTAAAATTTAAAGCCGGGACAGTCCTTGAGCTCCTTTGGAAATGCCAGTCAAGGCTGCAGCAGGTAACAGAGAGAAAAAAAGAGGAGAGATGCAAGACCATAGGAAAAAGGAACCCATGGCCTTTCCATAAGAAAAAGTTGCTATTTTCTTTGAGGTGACTGTGATTCTCCTCAGATGCCCCTACGTTTGCTTTTTGCATTGTGATCTGGTGTTCAGGAGCTGCCCCCCAGCCAGCCCATCCACAGCCAGAGCACCATGGCCTCTTGCTCTCTTGTCCTACAGGGGTAGGACTTCCCTGGGTGCACACGGGAAGCACCAAAGCTGTCAGAAAACATGGATTTCCCGGAACAAGGAAGGTCAGATTTTTTTGTGTGTTACAGTAAACCCATGACAAAGATAAAACCAGCAATGCCCCACCCTCCTGCTTCGTTACTGGCTGTGATTTAGATGATTGCGATGCAGTCAGCGAGGAATGATCTCAGTTGGGGAAATACGGGTCTAAGGCAGAGTCAGGAAAAACTTTGGAGATATTTTGGGGTTGGGAATACAGCAGTGAGTGGTGTGAAGCGCAGGTTTCATGGTGCTTTTTGACATGGGTTGTGCATTGTAACGTGGCATAATCAATCTTTGGTGGGCATTGGGGTCTGTGTGGCTTGTGGAGCCCCCGGGATAGAATGATGCCAGCGGGGAGTAAAGGAGGAGTCAAGCAAAGCCTTTAAATAGAACCAGCTCCCCTGTGGCAGAGCAAAGGAAACAAACTCTGAGCTTAGGTTTCTGCAATGTGTTTGGCTTTTTTGATCTGGCACCAGGTTTGGATGCCAGAAGTTTCTAAAGCTGGCCCGGTATGAGCCTGATCCTATTTGAAACATTGGCAAAAACTCACGTGGAATTCAGTAATGCAAAAAAAAGAGCAGTCTTGGGAGCGCATCAGCTCGCTGTTTGGGACAGGGACAGTCCTTTGTACAGAACCTCATACAACGTGGTCCTGGTTCTGAGATGTAACAGCAACGCAAACACTAAATAATAATGTTTTGTGAGTCAGTCGGGGCTTAGGGCAAGTGTACACGTGTGCTGCATGTCTGTATGTATGGATTAGGGAGTAGCAAATATTTAATCACAATAAACGGACACATTTTCTTCCCTTTTCCTGAGGAACTGGTCAACCATCCAGCTATTTTATTTATTTATTAAATACCACCCGAGATAGTTCAGCAGCAGGGGAGCACTGCTCTTGCCTCCCAAATGATGATTGCCATCAGGCGTGAGAAATCAGTCATTTCTGGCCAGGAAAAAAAAAAAAAAAAAAGAAACCCAAGAAAACCTGCTCGGTGGGTTAATGATGCAGGGTAAATACTGACAGTGGCCAGTGGTCTGAGCACGCCAGACATGACCTCAGGGAATCATAGATTCTGAGGGGGCTGTTGCTGCTGCTTCTCTCTAATGTGATTGCTTCTTTATAATGGCTTCAACTTCTCCTTCCACCCCCCCACCCCCCCTCCTTTATCATTATTGACCAAGGAGCATCAGTAAGGCTAGAGAATAAATAGTTCCCTGATGGTTAACAACAGGCTCTCCACCAATTGGAATTCAAGCTGTGCTCCCTGTTATATTCTTTATAATCACACTTTATTGCATAGAGCGGAAAATAAAGCATCTATCTCTCCATCCCCCCCCCCTTTCCCTTTTCCTCCTCCCTGCCCCTGGGACGTTGGGTGCTGCCTTCCCACGGAGCAGGTGAGAGGAGGCTGTGGGGCTGGGACAGGCGGGCCTTGCACACCGGGAAACCCCTTCCCCACGCCGGGTGCGGGAAAACCCCTCCCGCCCCCGCGGGACGGCTCCGCTCCCGCTCGGTACCGTCGGCTGCGGGGAGCGCCCTCTCCCCCCCGGCACCGGGAGCCCGGAGTCTCCGCAGCCCCGCCGGGAGAGGCCGAATGGCGGTGCCGTGAGTGAGTGTGTGTGTATGTGTGTGTGTGTGTGTGTGTGTGTGCGGTGCCGGGGGCCGCTCGGCTCCCCCCTCCCCGCCCTCCGCCGCCGGCCCCGCCGCCCGCCCCCGCTGCCGCCACCCCCGGCGGCGCGGCGCGGCTCGACGGGGCGGGCGGCGGGGCCGGCTGGCTCCTGCGAGCCCCAGTGTTTGCGCAGCCACCCCCTCCCCTCACCCCCCCCCCCCCGTCTGGGGCCGGCCCCCGCCCCCCCCCCCCCCCCCCCCCCCCCCCCCCCGTCTGGGGCCGGCTCCAGGCTCCCGGGGGCGGGAGGTGATGATTTTCCAGTGGGTATTTGTCAGGTCAGAGTCTGCGCCGCCCGCCGGGCTCCGCGCCTCGCTCCCCGGGTTATTTATTACCTCTCTCCCCGGCGGCAGCGCTGCGGCTCCGGGGCCGCTGCCAGCAACCCGCGGCGGCGGCGGGGGGGGACCCACCGGGGGGTTCCCGAGCAGCGACGGGCCGGTCGGGAGAGCCGCTGGGCTGGCGGAGCCCCGCCGTGCCCTCTGCCCATCGCCGGACCCGCGGCTCCTCTCTCTGCCCGGCCCGGCTCCGGGAGGGTTTGCCGCTTGGAGCTGGAAGAAGGGTGGTTGTTAAAAAACAGTCTGGAGCCGAGTTAGAGGAAAAGGAATCTAATGTATTTCTAATTGTGATTTGATTTGGTGGAGCTAGAGACAGCGTTAGAGCAATGCAGCCTCCGCTGTTGTAGATCAGTCATCTGAAACTCCTGAGAGCCTAAAAAAGCTCATCCCCTCTTTATTCGTGAGCTCGGAAGTCTCTTGTCAAGCAAGGGGGAAAATTTTTTTGCAGGCTTCTTGGTGACTACAGTCTGTACCTTCAGAGAGATCAGAGGGAGCTTCCAGTGGGTGAGCACTGAACTGTGGGGCTCTGGAGCTGCTCTCCAAGGCCAAAGGATGGGGCTGTAGCTCATCTCCGTGCTCCCTCACACCTGCAGGTCAAATGAAGGGAGAGAGTTAGGTTTGGCCGGGATAGGCTTTGAAGAGCTCTGGTCTGTGTGCTTAAACAGTGGGCAGCGTGGACTGGAGAATGGGGTCAGAGCTGTGTCACCCCGTGTACTGTTCCTGGTGTGGAATTACTCAAAATTCACATAACAAAACTGTTATAAAATACACACTTACTAATTTTTGTTGAGTCACTGTATGTAAAGTTGGATTTTAAGATCTAATTGAATGCAATCCCTAGGCTGGCCTTACCTGCTCTTACTGGCTGAGTTATGTTCCTCAATACCTTCAATCTTTGGATCACCTCTAGTGCTTTCTGTATCTTCATTAACATTTCACCTTTATTTCAGCCTGTTTGTTTCTTGTGTGCCCGATCGGTTTGCTTCCCTTGTCAGTAGAGAGTGCAACTCGAGTCCCTCCGTGGGTTTTGTCCCTGGGATTGTGACAGGAGCCTGCTCTGAGCGACGTGACAGGAACGTCACGGCATCGGGGAAAGGCCTCGTTTGCTGGTTGACTTGTCAGAAGGAAACGCCCCAGTCTTTTGGGGAAAAAAGCCTCACTTCTGATTGTGATAGGGATTCTTTCCCTTCTCTCCCCTCAGTACTAGTCTGTGCCTTGGAGAGAGGAGAATTGCTGATGGCTGTTCTCCCTGACAAGAGCAGGCACTTAAACCCAGTCCAGTGATGGCAGCTCTCGGGTCCCCACAAGTGACAGCCGTGCGGCCCACATTTCTTTAGCAAGGGCAAGCGACTCACAAGTCAATCTTGCTCCTGACAGCTTGGCTCCTTCCCATTGTTCAGGTGCCTTTCAGACTTGAAACCGCTGCGTGGCTTGCAATGGATTAGCCAGTTCAAAAAAAAAAAACCCAAACGAGGAGCCAGTGAGGAACTGTTTCCTTCTCTCAGTGAGTTACACCTCTCTGGTCCTGAGCAGAGCTCCTCGGACACAGGGGAATTCAACAGAACAAGTAAATAATATTTTGTTATTATTTAGCTGTATTTATCTCCTGGTATTGTCTGCAGATGCACCCCAGAGCTCCTGAACCCCCTTTGTTGTTTTATTTTGCCCCTGTCTGTTGCCCTCACCCCCACTCCCAAGCAGTGAAAATACATCCCAAAAGGCTTTGCCTCTGGTTAATGGAGAGAGAAGAAAAAAGTCCGCTGTAAACTTCCAGGATGTGTCAGGACAACTGTTGTTACAGGCAGGTTAAAAGAGACACACGTGGAGGGGAACTTGGTGCTCTGGAGGCAGAGGGGACTGCACAGGCAGGTGGGAAGGCTGGGGAGAAATGCTAACGAGTGAGAGGTGGTTAGCAGCAGTCAGAAGCTGCTAATTATCCCACGCTCCAGCTTGTTCTCATAAGAGCTGGGAAACTCTCTCTTTGATCCTCCTGCATTTCATCTTATAATTGGATGGGGGTTCCAGATGTTACTGTGGAGCATTTTAGGGGCTGATGGAAAGATGTATCTTGAATCGAGGGACTGGGACAATCCCAGAGGTGTTCTCAGTGCGGTGCTTGGGCCACCATTCACCTTCTTGTCCCTGTTGAGTTACTGATGGGGTTCATTTGTCACTTGACTGGCCTTTTTTTTCCTGTGTACATCCTTAAGGTTCCACCCTTTTTTACTCAAGTTTCATGTAGAACAGAGCTGAATGTTTATTTCCTCCTGCTTAGGAGAGGTTTGAATTGGATTAAGTTTGTGTCTCATCGCTGCAGTCCTGTATGACTATTCCAATAAATGGATTTACTGATTTAGTGGCATTTAGTGGTAGCTACTGCAGCAGCAGCAAGGCTGAAGACAGCTCCAAGAACATCAATAGAAAAGGAATTTTGAATTTGTCATTGCAAATATGCATGTTGAAAGCCTGACTCTGGCAGCTAGATCTTTTCACGAGCAGTATATCCAACCTAAGCAAAACAACTTGAAATGTAAAGATGTAATTTTTACAATAAGTTGCTCATTAATGTGCTACAGATGAAGGTATTAGCAGAAATCAGCTGGGGAGGAAGAGTCACGCTTCCTGGCTGTTCCATGAGGAGACAAATTCACTCCCAAAACACTTGGTGTGATGACAAACTCTCATTGTACTGCGGGTTTCTTTAGTATTTCCAGAAGAATTTCTCCTGTGACACAGTGCTTGCAGAAGGGAGAAGGGTAGGACTGAGAAAGATGGTTTGTTTGCTTGAAAAGAAGTTAGAAAAGTATCAGTGCAGTTAAAGAACTGTAGGTATAATGGTGTGATCTCTATTGTTATTCCAAATAATAATGCCTTTCCCCAGTCGACTAATACAAATAAGATCAGAAAAGTACCTCTCTCAGACAAGCTTCCCAAGTGGGAGTTGTGCAGTATGAAATGGCTCTAATTTTAGTGGTAAATTTCTCAGTGCAGACAAACCCTGGTTCTTGTGACAGACCCAGGGAACGTCACAAAAGAGTAACACTAATGCTGTGTTACTAAAGGGACACCAGTTTTCTAAGGAAACGTTTTCTATAATCAGCTATAATCTGAAATAAACTATCATGCCTAAATGCCATAGACAGATGGGCTGGGCCAGCTCCTCCCTGTAGCAACCAACCTCTTGAGGGTTTCCTTACGAATTAAACCCCCAGTCACACACATCTCGTGAAGGCTCATAGCTCTGGGTGGAAGAAAAAGCATCATTCACCTGTTGATCCTCCTCAGCTGTTGGCTGTGAGCACTGCATGGAGCTGTGTCCCCTTCTGGGACCGCTGGTGGAGAGGAGCCTGGGACCCATCATCCCTATGTACTCATGGGGCAGAACAGGAGCACAGAGGGGAGAGGGTGTCTTTGTGAAACTCCATGTTTGCCTCCAGAGATAAAGAGACCAGGAAACTAAGGGAGGAGGGGAGAAGGAATGGGAGGTTCAGCCCCAAAAATGTGGATAGAACATCCCTAAGCAAGTCTGTTTATCTGGGTTCGCACCATGTCCTGGACTTCTCAAGCTTGACGTTAATAGACATATTCCTTTTATAAAGAAAGAAACTAATAGTTTAGTTTGCATTACTGTATTTCAAGAAGCAAACTGCAAATCTGATTAGAATGAGATATAAAATATTCTAGGTGTAGAGGGGCAACGTGTGTGTGTTTATGTGCACGTAAGTACAAACACAGATTACTTCTCAGAAGCACAAGGTGTTTGTGGTAGTCTGAAGGTTAATCCAGACTGGGGTATGATTTCCATATTCACTCAGTGAGAACTGATACAGTCTTTGTAATTGTAACAAAAATACTAAATATACTGGAACAATGAGCATTCTTGGAGTCAGATAGAGCAGATTCCCTGGGGAGTTATCCCAGCTCTGCTCTCTCGGGTCTTAGCAGGAAAGAGGGGGAGACTTGCATTCGATAATTTATGGATCCATAAAGATATTTTTTTTTGAACAAGTAATAATTCTTTGGAAATTAAGGCTAATTAAAAGCAATACCATCCCTATAAGTGCATTCAGTTGCTTTGTCAAGACAATTTTAGATTTGTTTCCTATGATGTTCCCATGTGCATCCTAATCAGTGCTTTGCTGTAATGTGATTAGAGACTGTTCCTCAGAGACAGACTCCTGAACCACTGAAGGAAAGGAGCAGGCAGTTGGGTGGTAACAGACTTCTGGATATTTACAATGGATAAGGCTTTTTTATTTTAGGGTCACTGCAGCCTTAACCTATATGCAGTGGTTTATGGCTAATGCAAGCAGTGCTTCTGGGTGCAAAGCACGTGGGAGACATCTCTGTGCGCTTGATGTACTTAAAAGGGAAGACAGGAACTTAAAAGATCTCTTTCCTCCACTACTCATCCTCAGGAATTGGCCCCAACTTCCTCCTAAGACTTTCCCGGGTAGTGAAAAATCAAATGTGTGTTGGAACCCAGCTTTTTGCCCCTCCAGCTGTTGGCACATCTGTGAGTCTGCTGAGGATGGGATGGGAGTTACCATATGGCTGAAACGTTGGCGACTGAAATCCTGATGACTGCTGCCATAAAGCCAAACTAGTATCTCAGCAGCCCGTATCTTACCAGTTGATACACACAGCGCCTCAGGTTTGATATTTTAGCTCTTCCTGTCCTTCTCAGGGCACAAAACAAAGAAAAATTAGCTCTCTTGTTTATCCAGAATCTATTTTCTGAATGCACGTGCACCTCAGTGTGTCTTGTGCCTGACAGTGGGTGACCCTTGGTCCCAGGCTGTCACCACCACCCAGTGTCTCAGTCGCTACAGGATGGTACCTGTTCCCATCATTTCATCCACAGCTATTGCTACCTCAGTGCTGCAGACAACAGATGAAAGGAATAGCTTTTGCCAACAGCACAGTGTTCAAAATGCCTTTTTATCCTTTCCTCCTGGAACAAAACCTTACACTTTGTGACCGTGTACAGTGTGGTTTTTCAGGTGTGTGTTGACAAGGTACCTATTTGCACACGTGCCTTTTGAGTGTGAAGAGTGAGTGAAAATAGTCCGTGACATCTCTGGGTGCAGATTAGTTTTGGCTAAGGCAGGGAAGATGTGTGACTAACAAAATCCTTCTCTCCTGCTGTGAACAAAATAGTTATTTGTAAGTATTTGCCACAGAGCTTAGATGAACAATTTTAGGCATCAGGCATCAAAATGAGTTGTAAACTGCTTGCTCTGACATTCCTACATTTGCCACGAGTGGTGTGTGGCTCAGTGATTGAGTTGAGAACTTGAGAAAACCAAAAGATACAGAAATATATAGTATGAGACAGAAATGAGTGAGCGGTGTGAGCGCCTGAAGAGTTGTACTTCTCAACTCTGCTTTACAGAGGTGCTTTGTGTCTGCTTTATGAGTGAAGAACCTGAGTTTGGAGTTGCTAGTATGGTCGAAATAGGCAGAAATAGAAGTTGCAATGTCTGACTCCACATGTAGAAAAGTTTAAGTTTGGAAGCCTGACAAACAAATAAAACTCAGCAGTAACTAGTTGCAGCAGGCACTTCTCTGTCCACCAGAATGCTGCGTTTCCTAGGAAGCAACGCCAGGGAAGGAGCAGAGAAGTTACTCTTTTTCCAAGGAACTCAAATCACCATGAGCAAATTCAAACGTGTAAATGTCTGTTTACATTTTTTTTTTAATTCCCTTTGTTTTGTTGTTGTTATTCTTTTTTTAACAGCTTATCTAAGTTTTTGTTTGATTAAAGCACTCTGTTGCAGTGTAGTCATGGCAACAAGTTTACTTAAATTGCATCTCTTTTTCTAGGAATGTAAGATTTAAAAGAAAAGAAAAACAAACCCAAACAAGACAAGTCTCCGTGTGGTCCTGACCCAGCATTTCTTCAGTGATGGAGGCACCGAGTGAGGAGTGAGTACAACGTTGTTTATGTGCTTTTGTCTCTGAGTTCACTGGAAGCTGATGATGCCTGTGACTGTCTGTAGGTATGTCTTTGGGTATGTTTGGTTCAAATATAGTGTACGTGTAGGAGAGACCATGCAAGAGTTGCAGTCAGGGTGACACTTGATGTTATGACTGCCCTCCTGTACTGGCATTGACCAAGAGAGTCCATGAAACGATCACAGAGAAAGCACAGCAGCACAAAGTTCAGTGAGAATTCCTCTCAGAAACACAGGTCTGTGTTGATGGAGCTCCTGTGTGATGTCTTCTCAGAGTATCAGTCTTAATTTAATGACGTTATGGCAGAAGGACACTTGCTGCAGTCATCTCTGAAACTGCAGTATAGGTGTAGCCCTGACTAGGGCCTGTCTACACCTGGAGTTTCACATCGTTGGAACAGTAATTGTTCAGGAATGTTCCTGGTGGAATTGGCACAGCTCTCTAGGGGGGTCAGTTACACTAGTGGAGAGGTGAAGGATGCTAATGCATCATTACTAGGGCATTGCCTGAATTACATCAATTTCTAGGAAGGAGGAGAATTAGAACAATACAAAACCTGTCTGCAGAGATGCCCAATGATTTAAAGACTTCAGAGCACGCTAGCTCTAATTAATGTGTTGGAAAGCTGTAAGCCAGCTCAGGGGAGTGTGGACTTCAGCACCTCCTAAATTGATCGAGGCAGGTTCTACCTAGTCTTTAATTTGACCTTTCTAGCATGTATTAAAAGCAGTCACACCTTGATTACACTAGACTCTTCTGACACATTAATTCTGAAGGATTAACTAAGAAAGTTTATCTGCCCAAGCTAAAAAAACCTCTGTGCACATGTGGATTGTGGGGAGAGACCCATGACTCATTGAATCCTTTATGGCACTGTTTGATGTTGGGATGGCACACCTACTGTTATCTATTTTCTAATGGTCACTAATTTTTTAATTGTTTTAACCCAGCAATAGATTCCAGCCATACCCAGCTTCTTGGAGAGTCAGGTTTTTCAGTGCATCTTTTTGTTACGATGGTTGTAGGAGGGGAGACGGGCAGGAAGTTGGGGAAGTGGAGTAGCAAAGAGTGATCTACAAGTGTTGGGCCACAGCCAAGCTTTAGATTAATACAATATGACCATCATTTCACCATCTTTTGATACAGTGAGTTTTTCTTAGCAATGGAGCAGAACAGAGTAGCACAAACAAAGGCTTTAGGGAAAAAAAAAGGGAAAAAATCTGGTGGAGGCTTTCTTCTGTGTTACAACCCTGATATCTCAAGTCTTTCACACCAGTTATGAATTAACAATAAATAATCTCTGAGGAGAGAGGAACAGACAAGGGAGAAAGATGCATTTTTAATTGTAATATGCACAAAGGACTGTAGTTAATGCAGAGAGAAGCGCAGGGAAACTGTCCAAAGGCTGGAACTGTAAAGAAAGCAGCTTTTGCCTTAAAAGTAAAGGCTCGTAGAGAATGATTGGTTACTCCAACAGCGGCTTTGATTCTTAAGGCCTTATTCCATTGGTCATTTCTGTAAGTGCTTTTTTTACATCCTGAAAGCATCACTTGAGTGTAGCTAAACTTGTTGTTTTTTCCAAAACCTCTGCAGAGAACAGCAATCTCTTGCTGTGTTATGGGGGATTAGAACATTGAAGTCTGACGTCTTAAAAGGGCAATAAGATTGTGCCCTTTTAATTTAAACTACTTCTTGTAGAGATCTTAAGGCTGATTCTGATTTAAGTTACCACAATGTACCTGAACCTCAACCAGTAAGGAAGAGAGATGAATGAGGTTTTCCAGTGCCCTATCCTCTGACAGCACATGACAAAGGAAACTGGTTGCTCCCGGTGCAGTATCCGTGGCACCATACAAAGGTCTCAGAGCTACAGGCCAAATGACCAGAGAGAGAACAGAACATGTTCCCTGTGTGGGGAGTTAGTCATTATTTAGAAGAAGGGAGCAGGTAGGTTAGAATTAGAGTCCTTGCCTCGCAGATAAAAATTCTTTCACTTCTCCCCAACAAACATTTAGTTCCTCTAGTTTTTTGAGTACTGATCTATTTCCTGGTCACATGGCTATACAGGAAAAGATGATTTGGAAGAGATATTTTGTGAGAATTGTTTGATGTGAAGAGAGTTCCTTAAACTACCATTGTCTGTTCTCTTGGAAGCAGATGAAGTGTCTGCATTAAATGGGCATGCATGCAATTTGCAGCTCTGGTTTGTTGTGTAAGCTCATACTGCCATGACCCTACTTTCAAGAAAGACAGAAGAAACTCCAAGTCCCACGGTGCTCCTTTTTCACTCTGGTAAATCGGTGTAAAAGGCAGTGTTTTATATCAGTGGGATTAAAAAGGGTACAGCCCAGCGGTTCCTGAGAAAGCATTTTTTTGAGAGGCAAAGCCCTTTCCAGTGTCCTCCTTCCCAACCCTCCTCCCCTGAACACCCACCTGTGCCCTCCCCGCTGCTGCTCTTGCTGCTGGGCTGTCAAAATCTCTCTCCTAATGAAGCAATCTGGCCCGAGGCTACTATTACCTCCAATACCCATCCCGCTGAGTGGCTCCGGCAGCATGGCTGGCTGATCGCAGGCAGCGAACATACAGCTGGGCTACACCTGGCAAGGAATAAAAGGCAAAAAGCAGTGAATCCTGGCTTTTAGACAGCCTTGGTGTCCTCTGGGACTGGGGAAGAGAGTGAGCAAGGCATGAATGTGACTGGCTCGGGAGGTGGTGGTGTGATGGTCTCCGTCCCTGGCTTTTGGTAGCCTCATTGATTTGGTAAGGACAGAGTTGTTGCTTTCCATCACTGGTGGGATAGTGTCAGGGTAATTCTGTGGAAAGACAGGGAAGTGTGGAGAAGTGCTGTTGAGTCATAAAACTCAAGTCACCCCAGTTCTTTAGAGGAAACAACATGATTCAGTGGATACCACACCAGTTGTTGAAAAACTCGGTTTATTATCTACGCTCTTCTGTTGTGGAGGACAGAACTTTGCTGGCACAGGTGGTTTTGTTCCATGAGAAACTCAGGCTACAGACCTGCTACGACGAGGCTGGCAAGGCCAGGGCTGTAGATGCAGCTGTGCTGACACTGTGCTGTATCTGTTCCTTTAGGGACAGTGATGACAGAGATGGCACATGTGGCATCTGTGTGGGAAACCTGGGAAGACAGAAGCTCTGGATTAGTTTGTGAACTCAGGCTGGTCATTTTACATCTACCTGGGCGTCTCTCTCCTCCCAGCCTCAACCTGTCTTTCCTGTAAAGGGGCAGGGCCTGCATCTGCAATGAGTTTTTAAAAAACCACTTCGCACAAAGGACCTTTGATCTCAGTTAGAAACTCAGAGGTTCAGTGTCACACATGTAAATAATAAATGACATTTAGGAAGTTTCCCCTCCTTTTACAGGTGGGATAATGGAGGTGTATCCAGGATAAGTAATTTATCCATGAAACTGGTGATAGAATAAAAAGGAAAATCCTTATCTCTTAACTTTCACACCTGTGCTTGAAGCACCAGCTCTTCTTGTAAAATGCTTTACAGCCCAGCTCTTTGCAGTTGTTGACACAGTCAACCTGAGAGAAATAAAAGATCCAGGTTTTGTTTCAATCCGAAGTGATGTATTCCAGAGGCAGGGAACTAAAGGTTGGAAAACGATCACTATTTACTATGTTTACTGTGGCAGTGCCTTTGTGAGCATTCTTGTTCTGGAATCCTGCTTTCACTTTGCTTGGTGCCTTGAAAACACACAACAAAAAGACATGGTGATTCCTGCCCCCAGTCTTGAAAATGTGTTCCAGTTCTGGTGTGGAATTTGTGTACCTGGTCCTCTCTAACCACGTGTGCATGGATTTGCTTACCCCTCCCTCCTCTGCTCTCCAGAGGTGAATCTGTTTACACTAATTCCGAAAGCTCTGCTCTACAGAGACTGGAGCTGAACAACTCCTGCTGCCAAACTCAGACATCCAGATAGAGCTCTTGCTCTTTATTACACTGTGGAGGGAGGACTTGTTAATAATTTCTAATTCTGATGGGATCAGCCTGAATCTGTGTCTCCTGAATCCCCCCAAACTTCACTGAGTTCTGCCAGAACATCTTATGGGTGTGCAGGAAACCCTGCCTGGTCCAAGCCATACACCTCATACTGAGCCACCATCAGGAGGCCTTACTCTTCCAGTGACTGGCATCACATGCCTGGTTTTTTCTAGGACTAAAACACAGCTGAGTAGATGCTGTTCTTCTGGAATGAAGACTGGGCATATTTGATTCACTTATGAGTAGGTCCAGATTTGAGCCCAGGTTCTTTAGAGGTAAAAAGCAATGGAGCTGACGTGGGGTGGGCAAACCCCATGGGAAGTCACTTTTCCTTCAAAATAAAAGGTAAATAAAAGTTCTCTGGGTTAGGAAAGGGTTTTTTACAGCTATTTAAGAGGGGCAGACTGGATGGTAATGCAAGGGGCTGTTAAGAGATCTGAGTGTGAATCCAAACCCCAGAGATGTGAGAAGTGGAGGAGTAAGGACCACAGAAGGATTTGTTCCTGGAGGATGGAGGCTGTTCTTGTCCTGCTCTCCCATGATCTTTCCCATGGAGGGAACATGGAGACTTTGGAGAAGGCTGTGGCCAAGCACTCTCTACACTTGGAGGTGAAGTTGCATTGAGGAATGGAGGTGTAAGAAGAATAGTAACCCTTATGGCTGTAAAAAGGAGAGAAGGCTTTGAGAGAAAATACCCACTTTCCTAAGAAAAGTGAAAAGAAATCAGTCCCATGAAGCCAAGTTACAAAGAAGATGGGGTCTGGGAAGTCTGAAGTAGTTCTCAAGCCTTTGCAGAGAGCTCAGTGCAGTTCTAGGTGTGCCAGGCATGAAGGCTTCCTGGGAGCACAAGAGCTTCTTCTGTACGGCCTTCTCACCTGACCTCCGTCCAGAATCCTCTCATATGCTTTCACAGAGAAATGCCTGTGGCTCCCACAGCCTCTTCCAAGCATTTTCCTTGGTTCATTAGGTGATAATAGAAAGTGATTTTTCCCCTGTCATCTTGAGCAATCAGAAGCATTAAGAATAAGAGCCTAAGCCTGAAAGCCTAAATGAGAGGGTTTGATGGGGATGTATATCTGCCTCCATTAGAGCATGAAGCAAAGATGGCTCCCAGAGTCTGCATTTCTGGAGAACAAATCGGCAAGAAACAAGGACCATGGTCAAGCAGTGTCAAGAGAAAACTGAGGTTTGGGGCTTAGATTCCATTCCCAGATCTGCTCAACCCCAGAGAGGCTGTTTCCTCCACCTTTATTGGTGTGAAGCAATAGCTTGTCCCACAAGTGGCCCATTGGTGGACTTTGTGGAGAGGAGGACCCATCAAGTGAGAGCTAAGGGGGGCAGAAAATAACATCTCTAAGATCTCAGCCTAATCACTTGGTGCACAAATATCACCTGGATGAGCCTGTATTCATGCATAGTGAGACCAGTAGCTGCAGAACCCCAGCGTGAGTACAGAGCTCATGTTCCTCATCTCAGGCTCTTAAGGCTTCAGTTTCCCCACCAGTAAAATGAAGCTAAAAGCAGGGTCCTCACAAAGGTGCTGTGAGGTGGGATGTTCTTTCTCCTCTGTGAACACTTTGAGGTCATCTGAGAGATGGTGCTGAAGTGGCAGGGGCTGTTACTGCTCAGAAACTCTCTGGCTAACTCTGCCAGTGGCCAATGGTCACAACAGGAAACCCTTTTCTCACTCTCTGGAGGGCAAGTTCAACTTGCCACCGCGTCCCCCTCTAAGAGACACACCTTGGGACAAAGCCAAGAACTTTTTGATGCTGTTCTGGGAACTCTAAGACAGAACTCAGACACAACTCTCCACTGTTCTGCCACCTTTTAAGACTTGTGGGGCATATTTCTTGTACTTCCTGAAAGAAATTCTTTGGTGTGAGGGTGGTGAGAGCCTGGCCCAGGTTGCCCAGAGAAGCTGTGGCTGCCCCATCCCTGGAGGGGTTCAAGGCCAGGTTAGAGGGGGCTTGGAGCCACCTGGTCTGGTGGGAGGTGTCCCTGCCCAGGGCAGGGGGGTTGGGACTTGATGATCTTTAAGGTCCCTTCCAACTCTAACCGTTCTATGATTCTATGATATTGTGTTTAAGGGGGTAATTTATTTTTATTTCTCTTCTAGGTAGGATTTTTCCTGCACGGTCGATCCTCCTCAGCATCCAAAGGTAGGGAACTCCATCTTATTGATGTGACAAATCTAACGATCACGCAACTTAATTTTGGGCCGCGTTGTCCTTTTTGGGGTGGTTCCACATGGACCTTGTGCCATGTCTGCCTGATGGAAAATAATTTTATACCGTGTCTCTTAAGTCTTGCCACAACACTGCATGGAAAAGAGAAGGGATCCGGCTTGCCTTCTCGAGGTAGAGAGAGGGACTGGCGAGGAGTCTGCCGAGGGTGGCTATTCCTGCATCCAGGAATCCTGAGGGATGGGTGCTGTACCCCCACCCCCCCCCACTTCGCCGCCGGAGCCGGGGGAGCCCCCTCCGGGCTGGCGGCTGCCGGCGCTGGCCCCGCCGTCCGTCGCTCACCCCCTGGCCCCGCCGCCGCCGGCGCGGCGCTTTGCAAGCGCCTCTGCTGTTTAAATGGGCCAAGTTAGAAGAAGCGGCGGCGGCGGCGGGCGGAGGGAAATCTTGTTTGGTCAGAGTCTCTGAACTCCTCTGTGACTTCCGAGCACAGATCAATATCTGTCTGTCCCGGCCGGGAGGGGAGCCCGGTAGCCCAACGTAGCCAGGCATTGAGGGGCTGGGGGCAGCGGCGAAGGGAGCGCCCGCCGGTGCCGTTGGGGGATATAAATGTCTCTGTGTGTGTCTCCGGGCGGGTGTATATATAGATCCATAGATGTCTGTAACGTAATACCGTGGTTTTGAAAATTTTCGTGCAGGAGTGGAAATTAAAATACCAACCGGCAGTTCATCATAAAGCCATCGGTGGGAGCGGGGCGAGTCTGCACTTTGCAGGTGAAGGTGGGCGGCCCCCGGGAAACTTCTCCGCCCGCCCGGGTGGCTGGAGCCCCGCGGGCAGAGCCGGGAGAGCCGCCACCGGCACCGCCACCGGCTCCGGCTCCGGCTCCGGCGGGGGCCGCGTCCTCCCCGCGCCCGGCGGGCGCCGGCGGCGGAGGGGAGGGGAGGAGGGACCGCGGAGCGGCGGCGGGGCGCAGCGTTTAATTTTAATTATTGCATATAAATAAATAAACCAGGTGTCAGTTTAAAGGAAGGAGTGGGGGGGGGGGGGGGGGGGGGGGGGGGGGGGGG
>BJBW01000211.1:0-67583 GCA_004320125.1 Scolopax mira
GGGGGGAAGGGCCATCTGTTGGTCCGGTTTCAGTGATTTCAGCTGAAACCACGACACATTCCAGCTGCTTAACAAAACTAGCTTAATATATACTTCGCAATCTTCTTAGTTTTATAAGAAACGTGATGCAACTCCTACTTGTAGTACCATTCTATGTAGGGTTTATTATTTTTGGGATGGGCAGAGAACCAATGTCCATCAAAAAGCCTGTGAGAATCTCTCTCACTAGTGGGGCACAAGAAACTAGCTGAAGGGTTACAGCCATGTAAAATTCTGTGCCCAGCATCCTTATGGTGCAGCAAAAGGCTCACAACCCAAGTCAACTTTCTCAGTTTCAGGCTCCATCAGATGCCAAAGTATCCTTTAACATTCCTTTATATCTTGGTTGACTCCACAACTTTCCTTGCTCCATTTGAGACAGATTAGCTGGGATTCCAACACCAGAATGCTTGAGATATTTCCTACTCCATTCCGTTTCCTATTTCCAGATTGCATTCTGGTACATCGTTGGCACTGGTGCTTCAATCTCTTACATGGCAGCTAAAGTCATTTCAAACAGTGCCCGTGCCAGTGGCATGACAGCCTGGTCATCCACGGGTACCCATAATAGCCAGACATTGCTATCGTAGTAACACAGGACCATAACAGGTGCAACAATCATTTATTAGGATTTTTTAAACTTCCACCAATGTACATGCATAAACTGGTCCTCAGTTAGATTACAGCCCAGGAGTCACATGGAAGTCAGCTGAGTTTGTGTAGCAACATTCACACAAACCCCTGAGAAACAATTTGAGAACTAATTCAGTTAAAAAAAAAAAACAAACATGCCTCTACGAACAGATTCCAACCATGAACACAGATGAGAAAAATGCACCGCAAGAGCCGTAACTTCTCTAGATATGTTGTAAAGTACTTGCCAGTTCACAGAGGTAGAGATTTCAGGAGAAAGGCCTAGGAATGGAAGAAAAAGAGTTGTAGTGATCAGGACTGAATTTGTTATTCTTGCCCCAAGAGGAGGAAGCAAAGGCCAGGGTGAACGGAGGGGCACTTAGGCAAGCTGAAAACACAGAGTAGGTGTTTTGGATGATGTAACATTGTGAATCAGCCACCAGCTGAGGAAGGGGACACAAACAACCTTGTGTTTGCTGATACTGATGTGCAAGGGCCAAAAGCAACAGAAAGCAATAGAAAGAATATTTCTTCTCCACAGGTGGCTCAAATTGCAAAGAAGATAGATGCATAGGAGCTGGGGTGAGGGGAAGGGGGACACTGCATCCCCTAGTCATCTGAGCTCTCCAAGACACTGCACGAGAGAGCTTGGGAGAAAGAAAGTTTGGGACTCGGCCAGAGCATCATTGCACAAAATGGTTTCACTGTGCCAAAACTCTCCATGGCACAGCTGGTCATATTTGCTGCATCCTCTTACTGTGAAGCACAAAATACAAGTCTGCGCCTGCTGTCTTCTAAGAAAACCTCTCTTTAGGCTGTTGACACTGTATTTGGGCTTTGCTCTATCAATTTGCTCTAGGTTTTCAGCAGGATAAAAAGGGACAAAGCACAGTACGGCAAACGTCCTGAAAAGTAAAAGGAAGATGTGTGTGTTTCAAATTAATAGAAAGCTGGAGGAGGAGGAGGATGGAAAGGGGGAAAAGGCAAAAGAGAAAGCTTTTGTGGAATCTGATTCATCAGGCCACTTTCCAGTTAAGATTATTATAATCTCCTCTGTTTTAATATATTCAGCTGGGTAAGGAAGTTACTTTATTTCAATCAGAATCATCTCAGGCTGAAACCACCACTGACTAATGGCACTCTAAAAAACTCAGACATTCTCCCTGACTCATTATATGATTTCCAGGGGAAGGTAGAAAATCACTTGCTATGAGAAATCATTTCTTCCTCGTGGCCAGGCAGATACTCACCAAAAAGCAAGATGGAAACATCTTCCAGCTTTGCTTGTCCTCCAGGAGCACCAGCTTCTCGGGTCTGAGTGAGAAATTGCTCTGTGGGCCCAATCTGCCAAGTCTCTGTCTTCAGTTACCAAGTCATGGCCTTTGCACCCTGCTACCACACTCCTTTAGCATTTGCCTTCAGGGAATATACGAGTAAATGAGTTTATTGGTGAGTTTTTATCAAGAAGAGCAGGGGAAATGCAGTATTTTTCAAGGAAAAGAAAACCTTGTGTTTCAGGAGATGTCTGATAATAAGGACTAGGAAGATAATTTTCCATCTGCAAAAGTGACTCTGTTTCTATGAATACTGCCCATTCTGGGACAGAATAGTGGACTGGACTTTATATGGCTGTTTCCATTCTCCCAGTAAAGCAATTCTGAACAAACTTATACATTATCCTAGAGGATATGAACAAAATGCCCACCTAATACACATTACATTACTTCTCTCTTGTACTTTACCTTTTTTTTTTTATCTTAGCACTTTTTTTTTAAAGCAAGACTATGAATATTTAAAATCTGTTTATTGCAGGAAGATGCTGTAAAACCAGTATTGTACCTAAAACGAACCAAACACGGGACAGTATTTGACTGCAGCAAATCCAAACAAAAAAAATTGCATATAAACTATTTTGCAGTCACCCTGTGCTGAAATAGACGGTCTCAATGCACAACACTTAATTCTTCCATTTGAATATTTTTTTAAGATAGGTTGGTATTATTTTGAGTCATCATTCTGAAATTATCTTTAAAAAACATTAGTTAATTTTAAGGCATGGTTGCTACAATTTTTTGAGGTTTTCACATAATCTTGTGGCCGCAAATGCTACAACACACTAGATATGTTATGTGATTTTTGTTTTCACTGATGCCACTCAGTATTGGCTCTCATAGCCACAGAGAGACTGCTTCTTACAAAACATAGGCTCTGTAGAGGTATAAGAGACAAGAAAAGACAAATAAATAGTTTAAGTTGAAAATGAACTTGTCATTACAACATGTTGACTAAGTGTTTGAGCCCTATACCATTAGATCACAGCAAATCATAATTTCACAACATCAAAAATTCCTCCTTTAGACAGGTTGTTAGATGCAGCACTTAAACCCAACTCGAACATATGCAGCTGGCACACAGCCCTGTCTTTTGCTACGTATAACTCCCTACAGTAACCCATACCAATGTTTACAAACATAATTTTAATTCAAGATAATCCTGATAACATTTCTCTGAAGCTTCAGAATACTTTGATTGGGTTTACATTATTTTATTAACTAACCATATTACTGTTGCAGTTTGAGTAATTTGTAAAAGCGTTAGCTTCCTCCAGTGCACCTTTCATAACACAAATGAGACAACCGTTTAGCTTTTTTTGTTATTGTTGTTGTTTTTTCCCCTTCTCTCCCTTCGGCTTACTACACAAGTTGTGTGGGTTGTTGGTTGTTTTTTTTTCCCTTTCATCTCATTATATAAATGCAATAATAGAAGTAATTAATATTTAGCTGTTTAACTTCCATTTTATGCAGAGTAGACATCTGATGATCAAATCTACCCAATGTCTGCAATTAGACCAACTTGTGCAGCTGCGCTTCCTCTTGCGAGCTGGAATGCACTTCCCTTTTGCTCTGAATTGCTTTGTGATGCACTTGATGTACAATGCTCCATGCACAGCTTTGAAATAAATGTGGGATATTATTCTATCTTCAAGGCCAATAGAGAAGGGCTGTATTAAACATTTGGGTGGGAAAAGGAGGGAGGGAGAGGAAAATAAAATGAAAAGGCAATGACTGCAGATGCCCAAGCTGTACGTGGCACTGGAAAATCATTGTCAGCTTTGCTGTCACTGTCACACTAAACTTCCCAGATGTTCATATCTGGAAATGTCACAAAATGTCATGGCATAAGTTGCTGTATTTTGTTTTCTGCGGAAAGGGTGAACAATAATAAAACAGCCTCAGGAGTGTATGGATAGCCAACAGCAGCTTGTAAAGGTCTCAGTAAAACAGCATGTGTGCACGTTCTGGAAAAGAAGCAAATACCAGCTTCCCTTTTTTTTTAATTAATAACATAGTGCTTGAACTGATAGAAATTTAACATTGGAATTAAACACAAAGAAAAGGCCCTTTTGTCATCTTCTCTGGATCTCAAAGCTCCCTTTGTCCAAGAGCTAAATGCTGATGTCAGATTAGCTATTGACAGAGCCAGTACAAATTTGTTCCATGTTCATTTATCTTCTGGAATGTGATGCAGTGCCCTACAATTAAAAGCAGAACCCTCTGTGAAATAAGCTCTTCATTGGTGACATCGATGTGGGAGAAAGCTTTGCATTTTAAAGCAAGATCTTTCAAAGCACAGATTTTATCTTCTCCACAAGGTTTGTGTTTTTGAGGGAAGTCCAGGTTCTCTCTGCAACATCTTCTTTCTCTCAAATTACTTCCATTTGCTTTTCAGAAAGCACTGTAGCAGCAAAAACAACTATAGAGTCATACACTCAACAAGACACCCTCCACTTAAACATTGAGACTAAGCATTATAAAATTATATCTGCAGCCTATACATCCAAATAAAAAAGGCTTTGGATAAAACGATTTTGGCTCCTTTACAAAAGGAAACAAGAAGGGAAATCAATCATTTGCTTTTCTCTGCTTATAGAACTCAATGCAGATCCAGAAGCTACAGTTAAAATCCTTTCCTTATAATCTTGTTCTTGCATATAATTAAGTTCACTGTAATACGTTAATATTCCAATGCCGTGACCTACTTACAAATCCAGAACTGTCAAATGGCTAAAAGTGACCCATTCACTTGCATATTGGCTCGGACTAAGTCACTAAGTCCCTTTGCCATTTAGTAAATCATGTGATGTCTCTGCTTAATCTACACAGCCTGTGTGGAGCGCAGACACTCATGCCTTTTTATAGTGTGTGGCTATATAATTGGTGCTGCAACTACAGAATAGAGGTGGGGAGAAGGAACTGATCAAGAATAAACGCTGAGCCAGGATCATTTGTTTTCAGAGATCTTTGCTCCGGGACAGTGATTTATGTCAATGTCTATTTCATGCATGCCAAATGACTCAGATGTCATCGTTTAGTCTTGTAGGCCTTGGTACATTAGTCTAATGTAACATCATTGAGCAGCTGCATTCTCGTTTATTTGAAGGACAGATGGCAGCTATGCTTTGGTCAATTGTAAATTTGTTCACTCAAAATTTCTTTTTTATCATGCTATACTTTATACTATGACAATCGGCTCTACTCTTTCTCAGCATTTTTTTTTCTCCCAAGCTTTTATCAATGTGAATGAGCTAGATAATCAACATTCAAGCTGAGAAACACTTTATTTCTATTATTTTGAGTTATTTTATTATATGTTGCATTTTAAAAGATAGGTCAACTGTTCTGTTTATTTAATAAATCAAATCATATCACCAAGTGACAGACACAACACATCATTCTGGTCCTTTCTGTTGTCATCTGAGGGAGGAAGAATTTACCTGGAAGCAATCATTCATTATTCACCATTACTTGGAACAGGAGGCTTGGCCTCCCACACTCAATAAATCTGCAGGGAATGACAGCCAAAACCCTTGATACTATTTTCATATATTATGAAAGGAAACAAATCTTCAGATGTGTCTCCATAATTACTTGTTGTTATTATCTCTGTCTCTCCACCTCTTCCTAAATGTTGGGCACAACAGCAGGCTATAACTGCACTTACAGTTCTTCTCCACACACACAACCCCTCTGACTCTGGGTACTACCAGGCTCCTCAAATTCACAGCACAGCTACCTCTCCTGCAGTGTTGCCATGTTAACCCATCACTCAGGTGGCCAATGGGAGGCTGATGAAAGGCATCTGGTTTGTACATTTGCCAGTTGCAGCACGTATACCGCATAGGAACTTGCTGAGAAAGGCTGTGGAGCTTCCTGGACGGGAGGGGATGCATTTGACTGCAGGATGGAGCAGACAGAATGACTGAGAAACACAGCAAGCTCGAAGCCTCCAGCAAAAGCAGAGATTAAGAGACTCCTAAGACAAGCAGGGAACAGGCTCAAAGCCAAACCTCAGAGCTGATGATAAAAAAAGATATATCTGTAGAGATTCAGAAGAGACAATGCAGAATTTGTTGCAGCTCAGAAAGCTGATGAAAGTTGCTGGAATGACAGCAGGACAGAATGGACTCAACAACACGTTGGTCTGGGACGTGTAATAGAGATCTGCTGTCAAACCCTTTATTTTAAGCCATCTTATAATGGCTTAAACCATTAAATCTTGAGTTTTCTGTGTTTCAAGAGCTACCCACCGTTAGTGGCTTTGGGTTGCTCATTTGAAGGAATAGATACGGGCACATCTCCATGAAAGCTCTGGCCACCTCTGCTCTCCCGCAGTACATGTATCAGAATCAACTGAGACTAAGTTGCCAACAATGGAAATGTCTATATCATTTTCATAGTATTCATTATGAAATTCTTCCTCTTCTTAAGCTCAGCTACTTTCCCATTTTGCAACTTTCAGAACATATTTATTGTGGAGAATTTGGTAAGAGTTATATATCCAAATCTATACAATGGGGTGGCATAATTCTACTCTCCTCTTTCCACATAGGCACCTTTCTGGAGCATTTGCATTTCCCTATTTTATAGAGGCTATTTTAAGGATCTAAAGATCTAAGTTTGCAGAAGGGGGATTAGCATACATCTTCTACATGTAAACACTACACAGTGAGACTCCATGAAAACGTGTACTTCCCACTCATAAGAACGTCCAGTGACAGCAGATAACGTCAAGAGGAAAGTGATACAGCTTTACAAGAGTACTTCACACCACTGCAAGGTAAAAAACAAACTGATGAAGTAAAAGGAGAAAATAAAGCAAGCAGAATCACTGCTAAGAAATAGTGTTGTGTTAATCTACCCCATGTGGTAATAAGCATTGACACTAGCATGAAACTTCTAAGTCAATTTCTCATTTTGCTTCTGCTATGCTATTTAGTCCTTACCCTGTGTAACAATTAAGCTATGGTTTCTATTTTGTATTTTAATGGTTGTGTAGGCAATAACTTATTTCATAATGGAAGTCCAGTGCCTGGAGTCTCCTCAACATATTAAGGTATTTTAAAAACTACATTTTTTCCCCTTTCTTTTCAGTATCTTACTTGAGGAGGGGAATGACTTTCAGGCTTTCAACATACTAGAATACAATTGTTTCCATTTATTAACATCAATACTATTGAAGCTATAACTATCTATATTTATTAAATTGAAAAAGCCCAGAGACACTAAATTTCTAGTACAAGGTATCTTATCTCTCTAATTCATTTTCTGGACTTGTTTCTTCATATACAGTATTTACTATTTACTCCGCATCTCAGATTCTCTACTTGAATTGTTACCTCTTCTCTTAATCTTTCTAACAAATGAAAATATTGTACCAATACCCGAGGCAGAGTTTTCTGATAAAGTCAGTCTAATGTGTCATTTAAGATGAACAAAGGGGACAAAGAGGTTTGCAAATTTTCCTAGGGTGCTACATAGTATCTTTATAAAGAAAAGGACATTTTTTTTTTAAAACCAGCTTTTGATATTTGAAACTCCAGATAAAAAAGCTAGAATTTTCCTTCTGATTTCTTAGAATGAAAAAATCAGTCTTTGATTTAAAATAACATTTAGAGGACGGTGGCAGAATTAATATATCTACAGTAATACAAAAGTACACAAACCTGAAATTATACTATGGAATTATTTAATTTTATTTAAAACAAAAACCAGTTTAATTTAATTGAAAAAGAGTAAAAAAATTTGACTTTTTAATCCCAATTTGGGACACCATTCTTTTTAATGTACTTTTATTTTATAGAAAACCAAGTAATTGGTTTAATTACAGATCTTTCTGTAACTATAGAATCTTTGAGGGCCTCCCTGCACCCTGAATCCCTTTTCATACTGCATCTTTGGAGGACAGATCATGACCAACTCTCAAAATTGCCCACAGCTGCACCTTATCAAATTCCTTTGTTCTCAGAAGACTGTAAAGGCAAGATACTGTCCTTCAGTTTCATGCTTCATTATTTTCAGTACGTAGTAATATATCTTTCTTTCCTATCATGACTACATGTCCGATATGTCTACCTCAGCCCGCAGTGGAATACACATGCTGGGAAAAATAAAAGAAAAAGATTTAAAAAAAACAAACCAAAAGCAAAAGAATATCAACATCAACCTCAAGGTTTACAGAAAAATCTCAAAATAATCCTAGAAAGAAAGTTGGTTTAGATACAAGGTCTGAATGTGGTTCAACAGCAGGTAGATATGTCAGCACTGGCTTTCAAAAAGGGCAGTATGAATGTGTCAGAGTAATATTGGACAAGTTACATATTGTTTGAGGTCTTGTCCTTGTGTTCAGCCCTAAGAAAACATTCCCAGCAACATGACAGTCCGACATGAACTACTAGCACTATAATTTTAAGGGTATCAGTTACTGCTATTTCAGTGACCTTCTAGGCATCACACTAGAATTTCAATATGCTTTTGTGTTTGTGCACGCATGTAGGGTAGGTAGAATTATACAATGGGAACTGACCAACCGTAATGCAGCCTGCAGTCAGGAAATCCTCACAGAAAATAAATTAAAAAAAAAAGGATCCCTGACAGACTTCTTTCTTTTTGTTACAGCTTACTTGCAAGAGCTTATAAACTGAGGATAGCCTGCACTTTCTCCTCCTCCTTGCAAAGGTTAAAGCTGAATATATTCTTGGACAACTTTGTATCAAAAACACACTTTAAAAAAAGGTACCAAAATGAAAGGGTTCCTTTCCGACAAGGACTATGGTTACTTTGTAGGATCCTGTGACCTAAAATTTCTCAATAAAATGAGAGCATGGTCCTAGAGTCTGGTTTCTTTTCCTTTCTTTAATTGTAAGGCTATTTATTTTTCTAAACAGACTGGTTAGAGACACCAAACCAAATGTCAGCCTCACACATGAATGCATATTAATTTGTACTCTTAGGGTCACTGCAACACATCAGCTTAGCTCGGCTATTCAGCAGAACCCATCTGCTTCAGCCTTGACCTGTTCTAGACTAAAAGAGGTCAGAGCTTAGGATCCAATACTCGTTTGGACAGCACATGCTGGAAAGCTCCATTACCTTAGGAGTGAGATTCACCTATGCACTTTTCAGAGAACGAGCCCCTGTCAGTAGGCCTGGTGACACCAAGCTTTTTGTCTTCAATGCACAGCAGAAGGACAGTTACTTTCCCAACCAAAGAGCTTTTAATACACATTACAACTTACTCAGTTTTTCTCCCCACTAAATAAGTTTTCTTAGTGATCACTAAGAAACTAATGAGAATTCAGGCATGTAATCTAAAGCATGAAGTAAATATGGGGCTGCCAGTTTTCTACATTTCAGAGTCGCTGTTTTAAGCTGTGACTACAGTGCTACCTATGGTTTTCTCCTTAAAAATTATAATTAAGGAGATCCTATAGTTCACTTTACCCCCTCAGACAGCTGCAACAAGACTCGTGTATCAGAAGCAGTACATTTACTCTTTTGTTTGCAGTATTTTCTTTTCAGAAAGAAGCCTAAAGCCCAGTGTTTATATATGTACATAATAAAGGCATAAAGTGGTAGAAAAAAGCATGTAGGTCACTGAGAACATGCAAGATCTATAGAGGATCATATCATGAATTTCCACATGCACATACACACGCCTTTTTCTTTTTTTTTTTGAACAGGCCATTCATTTAAGTAAGACTACTTGAGCAGAGGCTGTGGAAGCAATAAAACTGGTCTCAAGAATCCATCAATTTAACTGGAATGCACAGTCTATTCCTAATGAATCAAAAATAAAAAAAATATCTTTAAGTGATCCATATCGTCTTAACTTTGAATATTGTAACATTGCATTTTTTTGAGCTATGCTTGAGGCAAGGCTAAGGATATTCTTTGCAACTCCTTGATTGGGATCAACTCCTAAACTGTCAAAGACCATGTTAGGTCTTCACTTCACCTTTCTCTGTCTGATCTCATTTTCTCAAGATACTGTAACAGCCATGGGATGGGTTGGAGGCTGACAAGTTCCTGCCACGTGCCTCTTCACATTTCTCTGGCACTGTTCTGATAGAGTGAAATAAAATCTGGCTCATCCACATCATAAAATTTGTCCAATTTCCGATTTCTTTGCCCTGCCAGATTGACTCAGAGAAGAGACCGTGACCTTTCCATTTCATTCTTCTTCATTGCCATGAAGTAGCCAAGCTGTCCTATCCATCACAGCATTTAAGTTTGTACTTAAAGTTATATACATGCTTTGCTGAATCCTAGGCTGTATAATTATGGAAAGAATCAACCATTGCTTAGACTATGGCTGTATTTTCAATAAACGTCAAACACGTTTCCAACCCTGGATGGGTGCTTTTTAACGTGTCAAATAAATCTAAAATAAATACACACTGCTAGGATCTACTAAAAATCAAATACATTTGTCTTCAGCTAGAGCAGTTACTCCCATAAAATCAACATTCTAGTCCTCTCACTTGTCCTCAGAAAGTGAAGTTTTTCATTCGTGTAAGCTTACAAAATTATCAGAATAGGAACAATTCTTATGTAAGTCATATCTTAAATGGTATCTTCTCTCTTCACATTCTTAGTCCACAGAGGTAATACAAAATACATCATTGAATGGGCACTAAGTGTCATACAAGACAGGGAAGGAGTTCTGCTTCACAAAATAATTAGTACCATTTATCACCTACTGCTATGCTATGCTATCACATGACAACCCCCAAGATTCCCACCCAAAACAAACACAAAACAACCCAAACGAAAAAAGAAAAAATGAAGCACCCATATGAATTAGTGAAGGGATTTTATTTCCATCTCAAAAGAAAAAAAAATGCAGTAAAATTTGTTTCTTTTAAGCCCGTAAATGCACTCTATACGTACTCACTGCATATTTGCTGACCTAGTGGAAATTTATGCTTTTAGACTCCAATATCTTCTATTTCCATATTTTCATTTTTCCACCCAAGGATGCTGCATTACACAGAACATGCAAAGCATCTTAATGCTTTCAACAACTACTCAAAACTCAGAGAAATGAAACTGTCGGATACACTCATCCATTTGTGTTAATATGTCACATTGTGGCTATCTATTTCTTGCCTTTTAGGAGACAGAAGCACTTAGCAACATAATCCTCATTATATTCATAATCAGAATTTTTTCTAGCATGAGCACTGTGTTCTTTCTGCAGTTCAAAAAATTATTCCAGTATACAAACACTTTCAATTTTTTTAAATTATATCTGACATCCAGAGGATGTCAAATGAATCAATACATTTAAGAAGTATGTAAGAGCGCTGAAAGACCTATACGCAAAAATCACTAATAAAGAGAGAAGCTAGCTTATATAAATTACAGTTATTTTTCATATATTTAATAGAAATAGCCTTCAGGCAAAAATAATCTCATGTTGTTCCATAGAGGGTATTTAAACTAAAAGTAGGGATCATTAGGTGACAACTAAAAATAATTTTTTTCTTGAAGTGATATTTCATTATGCTTAGTCACAGTAATATATTAAGTCCGTAACTCTACCTTCAAAGAAACTTCTTGAAAAGCAAAAATGTGGAATATTACCACATTAATAAATGTCATTCACTTCTCCATAAAGATAAATGTCGGGAAGCAAGGGAAGTCTTACCTTCCCTTATATGTATAACCACAATTAGAATTAATGACAAGTGTGGAGGAATACATTGACTAAACAGTTTTAGTTCAAGAGAAAAACATTACATGGTTTTAAAAGTACCAGAAACCAGGGGCTCAAGAAATCTTAGCAGGTGCTGGGAAAGTGAAATAGATTCACTCTGCTGGGAACGCTCGATGATGAAGTCTCAAGAGTTTCCTGGTAAAATTTTCAAACCTTGTTGCAGTAGAGTCAAATGTTGCAGTGCAACTCAACTGAGATGAAGCAACCACCAAGGGGTATTTCCCCCTGATGAGAGCAGAGAGGAAACAGTCTGCAGCTAAGGCTCAGTAGGCTACCACTGTAGGCTCAGTACCTGAGCACACCTTTAAATACACCAAAGAGCAGAGCAGCACGACATACACGGAGGAGTTGCTTCTAGGGCTGGGCTGCCCCTGAAGCACACTGAACAACAAAGAGGGTACCTCAATCCAGCACAAAAGTCATGAGGTAACCAGAAGTCAAGCCCCTGTATCAGCCCAAAATGTATCAGGGTCTTACCTACCAGGGCTTACCTGCTTGGTGCTGGTCTGTTAGAAACTGATGGGAAACAAGGAACCAGCTATAAAAGAGAGCATAATCTTTTAATGCACTGGTCATTTTGTGGAGCCATCTCATTAGCTACTAGCAACACAATCACAGTAAAAGAAAAACTCCAAAGAAAACAATTTCCCTCAACCCTTCAGTAAGAGCTTGGGAGGAGCCTATTTCCTGCCGAGAACAGGTGAATGACAATTTTGCCTTCCTACTTCAACATAACTCCCATTAGCCAAAGTGACTTGGGTGGAAAAAAAAAAAGGAACAAGGGTAATAATAGTCATCCAACAATCTAAATCCAGGTGCACCAGCTTGGAAATTAAAAGCTGTTGCTTTATCATGTCATCAGCAATGACAAGGCTATTTGCACCACAAAAAGGAAGCCGGTGAGTTGGTGGGTAAACAGAAGGAAACTAATCAGAGGCAGTCACTCTTGATTTACCTCAGCACTCTTCTCAGCTGTAGCTTTTGGTCTTTCAACCTTAGTTCTGTTGCTATATTTTAGAAAGTGCCTGCTTTCCCTCTTGAATGTAGCAACACATGCAGCAAATCATCCCTGGGTGATCCAGAGGAAACAACTACTGAAGGGATGCACAGAGACTGAGGGCAGGGACATGGATGAAGATGCTTAAAATCAGCCCATAATCCAATGCAGAAAGAATAATCTGTGTAATCAATTTTAGATAATTGGCAGTAACAGTTCAGTTCAGAGAAGTTCAGTTAAGACTTTCCCTTTTACCAGGTGATGCTCCAGAATCACTTAGATATGGTATTCAGTACACTAATAGACTGATTACCACTTGTGGTTTTGTTTTTTTAGTGAGAAATTGTAATATATTGTTCCTTTTGATCACAAAATACTACAAAGTTAGAAATGCCAACAGAAGTCTATCTCCAAATCATGGTAACTGTACAAGAGAGACAATGTGAAAAAAGTTATTGCAGTTCTGCAGAGCACTCTGATTGGCAAAAGATACAAACATGGTGTATAAATGTTTTCAGAAGAGTGTCTATGTGCTAGGACATGCCACAGGTATTTACTTCTCTTTAAAACCAGCATCCATTGCATCCCCCACCAAAGCTTTTGTATCAAGTTCAGGAAGACCATATTAATTTTCAGAATACAGATGTGAAGAGATTCTAAAACTTGGTGGTTTCATATGTCTCAAAAAAAATTAGTGATTATGACAGAAGAAACTTATTTCCAGGAAGGCTTGGAGACTATTTTCTGGAAGGCACATTGAATTCCTAACTAATTGCATTCACACTATTTGCTATATCATCAATGGGGAGCATTTTATGGCTGGATACAGCTAGATTAAAATCAATTAAAAAGATGAGTTTGTTTTATCATGTATTTTTATTTAGTCTGACAGCTGCTTTCTGAATGGCACAGAAGAGTGCCTATGAGCCAGTTATATCCCCTCTGAATAAACCAATTGCTATATTCTTTAGCTCTTTTATAGGCAATGAATTTCATAAAAAAGAAGGCAAAGAGAGAGCTCAAATTCAGCCTGTTGTCCTCTGCCAAAACTGAACAATCTGTATTGAATGTACTGCAATAAGGCACATTAAAAGCAAAGATCTAGGGCGAAAGCAAAGGAATGAGTACATATTGGTAGAAATTTCATAGGTATGAGTATGGAGATATCACTGTAAAGCTGAAAAGAGGTTAGAAAAAGAAAGCAATAGAGAAAGGAGGAATAGGAAATGCTGGAGGAAGGCTGACATTGTCTTTAGCCTTTTTCTTCTAACATTCTCCTTTGTCTTGTTTTCCTGCAACTGTTCTACCTATTGAGCCATTTGGGATAAATGATAAACACCTTCTTTGTGTGTCCTGTAAAGTAAATAAATATTTAATCAACTTCAAATTTGTTACAGTTTTAATGTTGCTTTTATGATTAGGGTTGCACTTCAAACTCCTTTAGTAACTGAAACAATGAAACTGAAGCACTGACACTGCTTCCACTGACCACACAAAAAATACTTCAGCATTGCATGAACCTTCATCCCAACTCATGTCACGCTGGTTTTGCAAATACACTTATGCCGGATTGCTTTGCTATGCAGAAATTCTTAGGTTTCTGTTCCCCATTTTTTCTGTTGAACTTTCAATTCTGGTTGAACTTCCTACTGACGCCAACATTACAACATTGGCAAGACAGGGAGGATGAACTGCTAAGTATTTGTACGGTAAATAAACCTCAATGGAATTGTTGAATTCCTCATGCTTGCACAGAGGTCTTCTATATCAACTCATTTTATATACAAATTAAGTTTGCAAGATTGATTCTTTGTTGTCAATTAAGCTTTTGGTTGTGGTGGTCACCTACTGAAATCCCCTGTAGAACGTGGAAGTCTCTTGAAAAGCAATCTAGAAGTTAAAATACAAAAATTTTGTAAAACCCTATGGCTTTCTATGTGTTTGCCCAATTACTGTATTGGGTTTTTTGGTGGTTTGGTTTTTGGGGTTTTTTTTGGTTTTTTTTCTTTTTTGTTGGGGGGTGGCAGGAGCCAGTAAGGTTCTTACTTTTTTGGAATTGCAGGTGTGGGCATTCTTCCAGTTGTTTTCATGCAGTATTCTGCATGGGAAAAGGCAAAGAACTAAGTCTAGTATGAAAGATGTGGAAAAACGTCCTTTGGTTAGGGCTAGAAGGGCAATCTTCCAGTAGAGGTGGAATAGCAAACCCAATGACAACTTCAAAGCATAAAGAAGCAAAAGTTCCATTGTCTATATAACTAAGCAATATGGTGTAGAATTACTGCAAGAAAAGAGATATGGAATGAGGAAAAATTCATTATTGTAAAACTTTGGTGCTGCTATTACCATATTTTAATGCTTCTTTGCTTATTTATTTATAGAAAGCAGATGTGAAAATGCACAACCCTTTTATCAATATGTAGATTGTTTTATGAGTCCAAAAAACATTTTAGCAGGGACTGTTGTGATAAGACAAGGGTTTTAAACCAAAAGAGAGAAGTTTTAGACTAAATAGAAGGAAAAATTTTTTACAATGAGGATGGTGAAACACTTGAACAGGTTGCCCAGAGGAGTTGTAGATGCCCCGTTCCTGGAAACACTCAAGGTCAGGCTGGACAGGGCTCTGAGTAACCTGATTGAGTTGAAGATGTCCCTGCTCATTGCAGGGGATGTTGGACTAAACGGCCTTTAAAGGTCCCTTCCAACACAAAACACTTCATTATTTTATCACTCTATCATTCCATCATTCTAACATCTTAAGCTTAGTGAGTGAACAGATCAGCAAGTGTGGATTTCTTATGTTCTAGCAATTTAAACTGTTGGAATATATTAGGAAAGGAAAGGTACTGTGGCTTTCATACTTCTCATGCCTCTATTTCAAAAATATCATCAAACTCCTTAATTTCTTCCTTAATATACACATCATGTATAGAAAGCAGCTTTAGTACCTCTACCTTTAGATGATAAATTGTATCCTCTTTTTATTAATTAAAAATATTCCTTTTAAAACTGGAGGTCATCACATGGGCAAAACTTCTCCTGAATGAAGAACCGTTTCACAGCTTTGCCCATTAACACTCTAAACTGAAAGAATGAAAGAACTGCAGTCAGTCTCTTCCAGAATCTTTTGTCAAAATGTCATTAATAAGTGAGATATGCCATTGTGACTGCACTGACTGTTTTTGTCTTTCCTTATTATTGTGTGGGTTTCCAGCCTATGAAGATTCCCTACAGTTCTTTTGAATCTAACTTACATATTCAACAGCTAACTCACATTAAGTTTTCAGACCTTCCTTTACCCCTTCCTTTTGGTTCTCTCACTTCAGTAAAATGTTCTTACAGTTAATACGTGCAGCTCTTAGGAGTTAAAAACATCATTTGTTAAAGACCACTTCCAAAGCTGAGAGCTTAACCATACATTTTTAAGGAAAAGTTCAAATGGGGGACATGCCTAAACTCCAGCTAAAAAAGTGCTTTCTCAATTCCTGGTCGAATGATCTTTTGTATTTTTTAACAAACATTCCTGAAATTTGGTTGCATGGTTCAGCAATTCTGAGAAGCTTCAGTGACAAATTCTGAACTTGGAAGTAAGGATCAGGAATACAATCATTTTGCCTAAATTAGGCATTGACCGGTTAGCTAAGGCTAGCTATGCTCTAGACTGGGATATTCAATAATCAATGGAAAGAAATAGACACCTCTGAAGTGCGCTTCACTTCATTGTAAGGATGAGAGATATCTGCCTTCACTTGATGAAGTTTTTTCTCTCCATTGGGTAAAAGGAGTGAGTGAAGCACACAGGCTGAGATGACTAGGTTTTAGCATTTACTGGGTGAAAAGAATATCAGTTTAGATGTCTGAAAAGGAGGCAAATGTGACACCAGCTGAAAGGAGCGTGTTCCAGAAAAAACAGAACCTAAAATATAAGCTTCTTTTTCAATGCAGTTGAAAAAGGGGTGAGAGCTTGAAACAAAAAATAGGTTGATTACAGAAATGAATTTATATCTTGTAACTGTGCAGATCAACTTGACCTTTTGAAACACCAAAGAACTACTGAACAAAAATCCCTAATGCCATTTGCTCTACTGGCACATCTAAGTCTGCTATGCATGAGCTCCACATTGAACAGTCCTTCCTAAGCTGTAATTCAGTGGTTTCTCTTGCCAGTTAACTCTCTTGCCAGTTAGCTCTCTTTCATGAATTTGCCATTAATTTAGCTCTACTCCAAAAATGCTATGGCATGGCACAAATGTATTACTAAGTCTTCTAAAAGACAGTAATATATAAAATAACAGCAATTAATTGAAATCTGGGATCCAAACACTGAAAAAGGCAATGATTACTTTTGGCATGATCACATAGCATGCTGAAAATCTCACACTTGGTAAAGACACCGATCTACTGAAAAACAGGCAAGAGCTAGAGTATTTCTCCAGCAGATTTTGAACATCAGAGAAAATAAAAACAATGTGAAACAAACAGGGACACTGTATATCACATATAATAAGGCAAGTCAAAGTCGTGAATGCTCGTTTTCCAATATTATTAATTCGCTCTTCTTTTTGTTTGCAGGAAACTGCATAATCTAAGAGGAAAAGTTTTTCAGACAAAAAGCTTTATAAAGGTGTAACATCATGGATGTGATTACAGCCACAAAAATCCACACCTATTAAGAACAAACCTATTACTTTAAGGTCCACAATTTAGATTTTGTTCTTGTAATCCTTTTGAACTTCCTTTCAATCAGCGTTCAGTAACCTTTAACAATGTTCAAAGGCTTTCAGACTTGCACCTGGTCAGATGTCTCCCCTCCTTTCCATTAGAAATCCACAAATTATGCAAAATTACCTTATTAGTACAAAGCAATGTAATTTCGGCTGTAGTTCTGGCACAATATAGGGGTACAGCTCAGCTACGTTTTAGTATAAGAAATCCTTCCAAAATTATTAAAAGGTATAATTTTGACAGGAACTGACAGAAACTAGTACTTAAGGTTGCAAGATGATTTAAACTGCTTGCACCCTGTTCCATATTCATTAGTTTATTTGACACAAGATATCAGACTCAGTCCAAAACCCAATTAAGAAAATGCCACAAGAAAAATCCCATCTCTAAAACTTTGTACCATTACAACAGGCAGAGCAAAAATGCCCAAGATGAAACAGATCTCTGAGAAAGAACTGTTCTTCATGATTAAGGAGGACTTGAGACAAAAGGTGAGCATGCTGACAGAGTAATGGTAGGGAAGAAAAGTAGATGCTCAAGATGTATCTCTTCTGCAATACGTACACACGCCTGAAAGGTTATTCTAGTAGGGCTAAATTCAGTCACAGGAAGAATATAAGAATACAGAAAGAGCCTGCTCCAGAGTACTAAATCAAGCTAAGACATAAAATCACAAGACACTCCTTCAATTTAGTTGGAAAATCTTTCAGGGAAAGAAATAGTAAAATAATATTTTCAAAGCTAGATCTAATGTGAAACAGAATCTGACAGATCTGATATGATACATCAAGGCAAAGTAGAAATTGAATGCAGTTTCTTTGAAAAGTGATGAAAATCTACAGTATTTTTTAGTACTGGTGGTGTGATCCTCCAAGGTATCACCACTAGCAATTCTGATCTCATTGCACTCCCTGGTCTCAGCTTCCAGATATGTAATTTTTGCAACAGAAGAAAGAGCTCAGACAAGACGAACATTGAATCACCAACACTTTGTATTCCAGCACTCTGACACAGACTGAGACCATGTCCTCAGCAGCAAAAGTCAAAGGGAGTTGTGCTTCCTGTTGTCCTCCTTAACAATATATCTCTCCTTGACAGAGGCTGCAAAAGTGGTACCCGGTATGGACCTAGCTTTATTCTCTCTTCAATTGCCTCCCCTTTCCTAAGTTCAGCCTTTGATGGGTCTCACCCTTTAGGGGCTGTAAGCAGACTCACACAGTATTTTGCTCTCTGCTCTAGCTGTAGGCTACTCCTTGCACACGGGGGTCATTTCTGTGACCTTCAGGTTGCTTCATACTAGTACTCAACCTAAAGAGACCTTAACATAACTGAATCGGGCTTCTTGCAACTGGGCTTCAGCAAAAGTAGGTTTACTCAGTTATTTGTACCCCAGCTCCCCAAAGCAGCACATTAGCCACCATACATGTTCCCACAGAATGTTTTGTGAATTGTCATGGAAACGGGGACGGGTTGTACTGCCATAGCCTTCAGCTGGCAGGACATGAATGAGAGATCACACCACCTAAATTGGAGGAAACTTCTATCTTGTATGATGCAGACTGATGAGATTAACTGTGAGACATTAGCTATCCCATTTGATACTTTCAAATGTCACAGTGGATCACTAGAGATGGCAATTCTAGCAGCCTCATTATATGAGGCACTTCTGTTATGGTTTTTCCTATTTCTGCTCACATCCTTTGAGGATGCAGGACACAGCATCTACAAAAGGTAATACTGATAAAGTTAGGACATTTTTAAAAAGCAAGTAGGAATATTCTTACAGGCCTGGTAATTGCAGGGAACTATAACATGGAAGATTTGAATTTAGATCTTGGGAAATGGCATCTTGCTTCTACCTGAGATAATGTCTCCTAATCTTTGAAAAGAACAACATGAATAATATTCTACTTTACATGAAAATAAAGGCACAGCACAGCACTGCTCTTTTTGAAAAAACTATCCATCAACAGTACTGCAAATAATATGAATACAGTTGGTTAATAATTTATTGAGCTTTCAGAAAGAAATCTGAAAACCTCCTGCTAATAACCTTCTGATCTCAAGTTTTTGGTAAGAGAGACATTGTACCAACTATCCTGCTGCTTGCCACCATAATTCAAAGAGATTTAGTACCTGTGCTCACCTGGGGGAAACTCTAGTTTCAATCTGAAACTCGCAGCAAATCAATATAATCTGCATTACAATACATGGTCTGATTCAAGTGACAGGATACTTTTTAATGATCTCCCACTGTGTATCACTTTTATGTTTTATTGCTGAAATGTTATTTCAGTATCAGTAATTTCACCTGGAAAAAAAGACTGCTTTTGTTTCTGCCAGTGTCAGATGCTTTATTTTAGCATTGCCTAAATTATGTAACATTTTGATTCAGCTCCACCTTCACCACAGAGATAAAGGCAAAGATTTATGTTAAACTATGCCATTAACTACCGATAGTATGCATTAAAAACAGACAAACAAACAAACAAAAAACCTCAACCCACAGGAAATACTCACATAGATGACAATGTTTCTACCATATTTCTACCATTTCTACCTACATACTTCTCTCTTTCCCTTGGAGGTAATAGAGAAAAGTAAAGCCTACTGACTAAGAAGCATCCACTTCTATTTCTTTCAGCAAAATAGCAATCCTCTTCCAGACGATTTTATTATATAATACTAATGTCTGATATTATTCTTTGAAGCCTTATCAAAATTTCTCTCTGGCTACATAATATTGTTAATCCATCCTCACAGGAGAAGAAAATAAATATTAAAGGAGTAAGATAAACACAACAATGTAGTGAGTAGCCTGCATTTCCTGATTTTTTTACAATATTATACATTTGCTCTATACTATAGAACATCTTCTTCTTACATTTTAAGAGAAGAATGTATTCAAGAAGGAGGCTGAAAGTCACTAGTAATTAGAACACCAAGGTTTTGCTTGCACTTTGATTTATGCATCTCAAACATTAAGAAATTTGGGAAAAAAATATTGCTTTCTTTCAGAGAGTGAAAACCAGTCATACAAGGTAGTAAATGACATCGCCGAGGACATGCACGAGGCTCATGGTACAGTCTGACCTAGAACGCATGTTTCTTTAGTCAGTTCTAGCCTACAGTAGAGATGTTAAGAATATTAATGAAAGACATTATAATAATATATAATGAAAGATAAATGAGAAAAAAGTTGATAATGTCTTAAAGGAGTGGAAAGCTACAGTGCCTGTAGTTCCTTGAGAATATTGTGACAGAGCCCTGCAATCTTTCTCCTTACATGCATCTATAATAACAATGGAGAGCTACAATGTGCACAGAAAAAAGAAATCAGTAGTAAGAATACAGAGAAGAAACTGAAAATCCTTATGAGGTCGACAAATAAACTAAAAGAACATTTTATATACATCAAATTGGGATATTCATAAACCCAGACACAACTATTAGAGGTGTAATCTTTAAGAACAAATCCTTCTATGTAAGACTTCATTAGGTGACGGGAACCAGGGCAAAATGCCTCCCTCTACACTAGCATGTGGTGAAGACTAATAGGAGCAGATTCGCTGAGCAAAAGTTAGCACTGAGGACCTGATGCTCGCACATTTGAGAGGGTTTTACTTTTAACTAGCCCTAATCATGTCCCAAGGCCTGAGTTCGTTTTTGTAACCAAACCACAGAGGTTTGCTCCTGGCAGCCCTGGTTTAGATTGGTTCAATTGGGATCCAGTTGAAATCCTCATTATGAACCATAGCCCTAAAGCTGGGAATGAACAGGAGACTCGTTTCAAAAGCACACGCCTGATGCAAACTCAAACACTATTACAAATGCATTCAATATACCTTGTAGAAAAAAAATGGGTACACAGGCTAAATTCTGCTAACTAGTTCTGAAAAAGGATGCTTAATAAGGAATAAGAACATGAAAATAGGCAAAAGAATAGGCTGGATATGGGGTCTAATAGATCTTAGAAGGGAAAATCAGTAGGCTACGGTATACCCAAAGGTAGATGTTTTCTATCCATAGTGAAGCAATGCCTGAGAATGAAAAGGAAAAAAATTCCAAACCCTTTGAAAGACTGGTAAATCCTTGCATCAGATTAAATTCTTGATTCATCTGCAACCGTCATAATTCACTTGGCAACTGATTGTGACGGAATAACTGCTTCTAGAGAGCTACAGTAGAGTGGCTGACTTGTTACCAAACAATATCTTTCATTAATATCTCCAGTTCTATAAGAAATCATTTTGGAATCAAAGGATGAAACCTTTACAGAGTCCTATGGGAAAATAGCACAAGTAGTTGATGATCCTGACTTTTTTCAATGACCATGCTTATTTTAGTCCTATTTTCCACCTGGCTGATCAAAAAGCTATACAGATCAGGAAAGCACTCATCTCTCTGAATTTCTCCTTTTCTGCCTTTCATAAGCAAATCATTTTTCCATTTTAGTTTCCACAAGGGTGCTAATGGAAACCCATTTTGGGCTAAACAAATGATTAAGGCTAATGGATTGCTAATGCATATTACGAGCAAAATTTTACGAAAGTCAAACTCTTGAATTCACATATCCACAAACAGGAGGAAGTAGATGTGGAAAGAACATTAACAGTAGATTGATTTCTGTGCATGAATCTAAGTGAAGTTACTGCACTGATATATGGGGAAGAAAAGGAAGAATTACTGGCAGCTACAAAAACAGTCAAACAGAGCATAGCAAAACTGCAGCTTTGTTACACATTAATAATGGTGTACTGCTGTGGAGTGGCTTCCATTTCTAAATCTGCATTTATCTACTTTCAGTGTAATGCTGACCAAAAAATTCATATCAGAAACCTGTGAGAAGGTTTAAGTATCAGAAACCTGTGAGAAGACCTCAGGTGTCTGTATGGAACTACAGAGATATTCTTCTGATTTGTCCTGGAAGCCAGAATATACGGTTCCTATTTGCTTCACTTCAGTAGGATGAAAGCTAAAAAATCAGTAGGGATTCAAGCACAGTATTTTTCAGAGAAAACATGAACTCATAGACAGCTCTGGAAGGTTTCAATTTAACCAGTTTTGCTTGGTAGCTAAAGTTCTGTTTAAATCACTGCTGAAAAATATTGCCAAAGATTAAAAGATGGGACATTTACAGAAAGGCCATAGGAGCATTTTTCACAGCTTTTAAAAGATAACTATTGCTCTGTGACTGAAAAATTATATTTATTGCAAAACCACCTCTCCAGATTAAGCACAAAGATGTTCCACTCTCATCACTTGCCCATTTTGAAGCAGTAATTAACCAAGAAACATAATTGAGCCCCTGTGTTAATATCATAGACAGAATAATTGAACAAAAAACCTAAGCTACTTTAAAACAAGCTTTACTCCAAAACTGAGAAAAAATGATGAGCATTTCTGCACCACTTTTTCCTGTCACAGGAAGTTATCAGGCACAGTTATTGACTACACAGAAGCTCTTCAACACTTTGGTTTTATGCTAATACATTATGCCCACTTAGTCAGCTCCTACTGAAATACCAACAGTAAGCTATTTTTTTTTTTTTTTAATGCAAAAATATTCCAAGTGAAAAGTCCATACAGTAAAGTTTGCAATTCGGTGAAGGTGCGTTGTAACTTCTCCAGCTCATTCAACAACACGTCTTAAAACATATACATCATAAAATGTGAAGAATATGTGCTCTTTGGCACATGCATACAATACCCTTTCAACTGGTCCACGTTTAACACATCTTAACTTTATCTCTGTTACCTCTGTCTTCACTGCTGTGATTAAACAAGATGAGAGACATTAAAAATATGAGATTTCTACTATTCCTTCCTGCATGACATCCTTGTCTCTAAATTGGGGAGATGGATCACTTGGTGGATAGGGAACTGGCTGTATGGTTGCACTCAGCGTTGCAGTCAACGACTCAATGTCCAAGTCGAGACCAGTGACAAGCAGCATTCCTCAGGGTTGATACTGGGATCGATACTATTTAACATTGTTGGCAACATATATGTTGGGACTGAGTGCACCCTCAGCAAGTTTGCCAAAGACATCAAGCTGTGTGGCACAGTCAACATGCTGAAGGGAAGGGATGCCATCCAGAGGGATCTGGACAGGCTTGAAAGATGGCCCAGTGCAAACCTCATGAAATTCAACAAGGCCAAGTACAAGGTCCTGAACATGGGTTGGGGCAATCCCAAGCACAAATACAGGCTGGGCAGAGAATGGATTGAAAACAGCCCTGAGGAGAAGGACTTGGGGGTGTTGGTTGATGAGAAGCTCAACATGAGTCAGCATGGGTTGCATCAAAACTAGCATGGCCAGCAGGTTGAGGGAGGTGATTCTGCCCCTCTGCTCCACTCCCATGAGACCCCACCTGGAATACTGCATCCAGCTCTGGAGCTGGTGTCTCCTGATTTCACAAATCACTTTAAAAAAATAGACTGAAAAAACAATCACTGCTGATGCTTAAGCAGAATGTGCTAAAACCTGAAGATAGAGTTTTGTGTGCTGCTCAGCAACATGGCAGAGGTTTTCATAAGTTCCCTCTTCTGCAACCAGTTTCCACTCCAAGTTTGGGAGTTCCCTTACAAGCTTGTGAGAATATACCAATGAAGAAAGCAAACTTGTCATATGTTCCCATGCCCCAATACTTCCTATGTAGAACTGACACCTTCCTGAGCTGGAATGTGACAACCATTCTAGGTACATTGCTCAAAACCAAATTGCCATTCCCCTGTCAAACTGAATGGCGACATCATCACTTTCTCTTCTTATTTTAATTATTTTCTTTCCCTCAGTAGCATTCACAAGTCCTTCCAGCCTCATACAATCTCACCATAGTTAACCAATAGTTAACCAATGTCTGACTGTTCAAGAGCATAACAACAGCGTTGACAGAGATCCTATACTGTCCGCAGGTTGCAGGTGGCACCTGCAGGAGAAGGAAAGATCTGCTGAGATCTCTAGTGGTTCTTCAACTGGCAAGTTTCACGCACAGCTTTGGGACCCCTCTGCTGTACACCAGCTGGCAAATACAGACTGAGGAGAGAAGCAGAGCTTTACTTCCACAAAAATACCAAGGTTTCAAAAGCTTTTCACATTTAGCACTGGAACTAAAACAAGATCTTAAAACAATCTAAGGCAACAATACTGAACGGCAAATAGTCTTCAGATCTGAACACTTTCCTGAGACTTGGGAGTTGAAATTTTAAATTAAGCAGAGCAGAAATACTAACCTGAGTTTTATCTCCTATGAAGGTGTTTCAACACCAGCTATCCCACAAAGATGTATTTGGGTAAGACAGTGTCAATGTTTATATATGGTTCACTTTCCAAATTTCACCAAAATTGGAATTCTGCTAAAGCACTGTCTTTTCTGAAAAAACATTCTGACAGAAAATGTCTGTGCCAATTTATTGCTGGTACTCCCAAACCACAACTTATTGCCTAGTCTGTGCTGCTGGGAACATTGCAGGAAATTCACAACTGGCTTGGATGATACTGTATCCTAGATCTTTCTGTCATCAGAACTAAAACATCCTAGAGGATCTGGACACTAAATTAAACTCAGAGTGACAAAAGTGCTATAAGAACCCACTGTCAACCAATCTACCTTTAAACATTTTGCATATCTCTATTTTTCAGTAGTACTCAGAGAAAGGAATAACTCTATAATGTCTTCATTACTATTTTTTTCCCAGTGCAGCAAACTGCATTATTAGTTTTGCAGCTGATCATAAGACCCATTAATACCATTAATGGTAGTTCCAAAAATGACTTCCAAATGTGATTGGAAGCCCAATTCTTTCTCTTTTTTAACCAATCCATACTATTTGTCCCTTTCCTCAAGATTCTTATGGTACCTGAAGAGACTGATTAACATTTTTTGTTATTTACTGGGGACTAGGTTTAATGCCACTATTCTGTGAACAAATTCAGATTTCTTTGCCTTGGGTTTTTAGTAAGTTCATAAAAATGCCAGTATGCACTGATGAGAATTATACCCCAGAAGAAAATGATGGCTTGATATAATTAGCTTCTTGACAACCGTGGGCAAGTCACGGGTTTTTAAGACATGTATAGAAAAAAAACATATCTGGTGTATGGAGGGAGCTCAGTAGCATGCTGCCATTTTCAAAACCAGTAGGCCTGGAAAGGCAAGGAGGGTTCAGAGAAAGCATAAAGTGGTGCTCAGTAGTGCTTAAGGTAAATAAGAATAAACACCAATAACTTTGTATAAGGACATCCACAAGTTTGGGTGTAAGGCAGAAATGGAAACTGAATGGCCACAGTGAATGTCCGTGCATAACCCAGGGAAGAAAAGCTCTCCAGAATTCAGCTGAATAAAATGTACTGACTGCATTGAGATGCTGAATCTCGACTGACTGACCCTCCCCAACTACTTCTTCAAACTATTCTCAAACTACCATCTCTAGTAGGAAGGGAAGGAATGAAGGAAAAAAGGGTGGAGGCAAGAGGGAGTAAGAACTGGAAGTAATCTAAACACGTGCACCCAGCATACATGACCGTGACCATTTGGGACGCTTAATGACAGGCTTTCTCCCCACCACATCAGTCTGTCTGACTCAATCACTCTCAACAAGTGCAGCTCTACCGACACACCTTCAGCATTTTCCTGTGGTCCCCTGTGGCCTGGGTGACCACCCCCCCCCCCAGAGGAGAGCTCCAGCCCCAGTTCTCCTTCAGGTGCTGCCTGATTTCCTGGAATTTTCCAGGCCACCAGCACTTCCTGATGGCTGTACTTGTCTCATGACCCTATTTTATAATGAAGTACATCGAAGAGGATGCTTCGCATGTCTACACCTGGAGGTTGAGATATTAAAGATTTTACATCTAAGAGAAGTTTTCTCCCTCTGTGAAAAACACTTCTTAGTAAAATCATAGAATCATTTAGGTTGGAGAAGACCTTTAGATCACTGAGTCCAACCATTAACTTAACACTGACAAAAAAAACCACTAAACCATGTTCCTCAGCACCATGTCTACGCATCTTTAAATACTTCCAGGGATGGTGACTCTTCCACTTCCCTGGGCAGCCTGTTCCAATGTTTGACAACCTTTTTGGCAAGGAAATTTTTGCTAATATCCAATTTAAACATCTAATGGTGCAACTTGATGCCATTTCCTCTTGTTCTATCATTTGTTACTCAGAAGAGACCGACTCCCACGTGGCTACAGCCTCCTTTTGAATAGTTGTAGAGAGTTGAACAACCCCAGTTCCCTCAGTTGCTCCTCAGAACACCTGTTGTCTAGACCCTGCATGAGCACAAAACTTCAAAGCTGAAGAATTCAGAGATGGTTTTGTGTTTATATATGCTACAAACAAGAATATTTTGAAACGAGGCACAGGCTGAGGACTTTGAATGTGATCTTTCTGAGCATGTTATTTTTTGTTGTATTTTTTCAGAGGGAATTCCCAAACAGTAGTTCTCAACACTGATTGATTTAAGTGATACTGGAAATACAACTCTATCTCTTTTATTGGAGCTGCTTACAAAACAAAAGGGGATTAACAGAGTTGGGAGATGGGGAACAGAGTATGATTTTATCCATGCAGATGAAGGAAGAATCAGTGTGGGAATAAACAACAGATTAGCAAAATGCTATTTGCTAGGATGAAAGGCTTTCCATGCACTTTCTACTGATGTGTGTTCTACTGAGAGGCATTTTGAAATGTTGCTTACATTGACGTGGTAGGCTTTATACCAAACAAAAAAATTATTTCCTTTCTTTGCCTTAGAAACGATAACAGTATTCATTTCCAAAAGTTGCTGTACGCAAGCTTATGGAGATTTCTGAGCAATACATTCAATAAACAATGCGCTGAAAGTGACACACAAGGGCTGTCACAGGTAACACAGTCATGCTGAAATGTGCATCATCCGTCTTCAAACATCCATAAATAATTTAGTTATATCTAAACTAGAAATTCTATGCTGCCTGTGGCGAGCGGAAACAAATTCTGTGGACAATTCATCTCAACCTAACACAGATGTCTGAACTAGACAGACACTTCCAGAGGACAACTCACTTTTTTCCTCCTCTACTGCAGCTGTAAGTAGTTTTATTATGACGGGTCATCTTTACATACATAGCCCCATGTGCTACTTCCTAATGAAAGGGAGTTTTTGTTTTTTTTTCAGTCCTCTCTTCAGAAAATCTTTGTAACAGGGCTCCACAGAATGCAGACGTCATGTCGAAGGACATGAAACTGTCTACCCACCTCTCCCTGTCAGATACAGACTTACAGATCTGTATCTGTACAGATCTCCCCTTACAGATACAGACTGATGATTTAAATGTCACTGGTTTTACCTCTTTCTCTTTCAATCCTAACAATTTTCAGTTCAAGGGGAGAAAAATAACCTGAGTAAAGGAAGAGCTGCATTCTTTTATCTCTTTATCTTTTACTTGCATATATGATTGTGATACATATTTGAAAAGAATGCAATTCTGAAAAGCTCTAGACTGCAAGGGCCTTTCTTATCAGCACAACAGTTTCAATACAAGGTAAAAAGCTGTATGCTGATTTGATGTTTCTGGAAAAGCCAATTCGAGGGCTGAGAAGAAAGAAAACGTTATTCATCTTTATCAAGTTAATGCCAATTAGTGCCACTATTAACAAACTACAAACTGGATTTGGAACCAATCAGATATTCACAATGTTGCCTTTTAATAAAGTCTTCTATGAATGACTGACAGGAAATGTTTTTATGTTGGTGCATCTAATGACCCTTTTGTATACAGGAGAACATCAACAAATTAACCAGCTAACTAAACATCATTACACTACATCATAAAAACAAAATGAAAGACATACATAAAATTTGACAGTGTTGCTATTCCTAATTTATGGTGCTGTGTCTACCTTAAACATGCATGTTGACATTACAGCAAACTCTTCATTCATAATACACTCATCTCAAATATCTTAACAGATTGCTGCAGTTTAAGAACTCATCTTAATTAAATTCTCTAACTTGAATGATAGCATTCATATTTAGGAACAGTTATTCTTCAAACTCATCTACTCCTCATTTGTGAGCAGCTTTATGAAATTAAGGTATTTACAATGCAGTTATTGAAATGACCCATTTCTTTTCCCTTGCAAAAAGAATTGTTTTGAGATGGAGTTTTATTTTGCTTTGAGGCACCTGGTAGACACAAGGTTTTATGAAAGAAGAACAGAACAATACCCTCTTCTCAGTCATCAGAATACGCTCTGCTTTTTAGTTCATTAGTCTTGTCAGACTCAGAATTCGTATCTCTTCAGACATAATTTCTCAGGCATCTGGATGTAGCTAATTACATATTAGAGAAGTTGAATGAAATTATGAAAATGGAAACTTTGATCTTCTGTTCCCACGTCAGTCAGGAACACTACTGAGGTCTTCACAATGCCGTGCATTTTCTCCCCTTTTTACTGCAGGAATAGCTTCTTTAAACAAATATTTGCTGCCAGCTCTTAGAACACAGAAACAACCACAGTATGATTTCTGAGGAACTAACAAGGCATTTCATTCCTCCCACCCCTGTCTTCATACCACCTGTGGGATGCTTCTCTTCCTGCCACAGACTGCCAGCTAGATTCACCCTGTAGTTTGGCAAGTGCTTCAAAGATGGTGCTTCTCCCTGATGTCCTGCTTCTTCTGTGTATCTCCCTCATTTATGCAGAAAATTGTTCCTGCCTTCTCCCTTTTCACCTCTGGCTGAAAAAAGACTTACTTGGGTTTATTATGGGCATGGCCCCAAAAGCTCAGTAGTGTCCATGTCAGGCACCTACCTGACCAGTTCCAGGACTGAAATTGGGAAGCTGAAGGAGGAAAAGACTGTTGACTAATACCAGTAACAACAAGCAAAAGAGATATAACTCTCAATAACATTTCAGCCCTTCCTGATTGCCAGCTTGGCAGATTTCCCTTACCAGCACTTGACAGCCTAACAGCATCAGATTCCTAACAATAAATACTGGCTTGTTCATGTCCCAGATGTTAAATCATGTCAACATTTTCTTTTATGAAGCTCTATATTCAGTTTGCCACTATTTAGTTACAAAAATGTTGATCTGGGTCACACAGCCTAAAAATAAAAGTCATAAGATACCTAACAAAAACCTATACCCTATCTCCCTGAATCAGTAAGGGTTTCTGTTTTTCAAAACAACATTTTAAATCTCCCATAGCGTGGAACAACTGGTTTCTTTCTATTAGGAGAAGATCATTTTACTCTTCTGTCTTTAAAATGGGATTTGGGCATGTGGACTCCACACAGCACCCACATTAAAATCGCGCATGTTGGTTTCAAAGGAGCTATTATGCAGTCTATAAGTTCAATGATCTGCAAGGCCATAAAGAGCTCCTTCTGTAGCCCTCACGGCCTATTGAGTAAATAGTAAGCATTTAAGAAAACTCCATAATTACATGTTTACACACTGGAGCCATTATGAGTGATATAAAAAAAAAAAGTATACATGTATTTTTCTAAAAAAATTCCTTAATTACATTTTTTACATGATTACAGCTCCTTTATAGCCACTAAGGACTATAAGCTACAGAATACGTAGGCTGAAAAGCTCACAGTTACAGGCTGTCTTTATATGCAATGATGACAAAGTAAGATATCAGCTGAATATTTTAGATATTTCAGCCTAATACTTTAAATTAAATATCTTTAAATTAAAAAAAAAAAAATAGATAAAGATCATTCTGAATTTCTCTGCCCTAAACAATCAAGAAAGGTAAGATGAATGCCTGCATCTACCCTCACAGAATTCAGGTGTGTGTCAAATACTTAGGCTTTAGGCCCAAATTTAGTAAAGAACTAAATAGCTTGATGCTTTCAGGTAAATTAACAGGGAACTCCAATGGTTGCATCTTTATTGATCTGTGTCTTGGACTCCACCATCTGTGAACTACAGTCCCCTGTGCCCAGAGCTACAGCTGCCCCACTCTGGTCACACAACAATCATAAACTTTGGCTACAAAAATTGTCTGTTTAATCCGTACCTTATGATGAAGTTTAAAACTGAACTTTTAAGAGACTATATCATATAGAATGTTCCCTGAAATTGAATTTTTATTAATTTGACATAGTGGTCCACAGATAAAACATGCAGTAAAAAAAGAACAGCACACATTAAGGATGGGACCAACCATGAATTTTTCATACGTGAAAGCCATATAGGACAGATCATCATTTTGGATTTGATTGCCATCACTCATGTGCCTTCAGGGAACCATTTGCAAAGAATTTGCATTGGGCAAAATACATCTTCTACATGCTTTTACACTGCATGCTGTAAAAGTGGTGGAATATTCAGAGTTAAGAATAATTTAGTGTTTCAGTTCCATTCCTCATGTTTTGTATTCTAATTAAACCATATAACTGTTCATATTCTTAAAATAACAACAAAAGCCTGTTTACCCTAGGAACTCACAAAAATCCTTAAGAAAACATCAGGGAAACGTTACTAGAAGAGCAACAGTGGTTTGGGATCAAAGATTTCCTTTTAACTTGCAAGTACCACCACAGAGAGTGAGGAGAATGCATTTTATTGAAGATTCAGCTTAATCTTCATGTGAATAAAATAGAAGATTTCCTCTCTTTTTTTCCTCACAACAACTAACTGTCAAAGTAAGGGTCATTTGGTTTTACAATAATTCAGGTACTTTGAGGGATCACAGTACACTTCTATTTAAACACCCAGAACTACATGTTTTTCATAATTTCATAGGAATTCATTTACAGTCACAGGTTACAAGCAGTGTGTTCAATCTGCTGCTCCTCTGCAACGTTACAACGGCCTTAATAATTTTGCCTTAAGTCTGTGCAGACCAATTAATGCAATGACATTCAAATGAACACCTACTTAGGACATCTTCACGTTAACTTAAGACATTGATCAGTAACATTTGCATGCCAGATGCTGAAAGACTGAGTCAGACAGTAGTGATGTTCAATGCAAAACACAAATGCATGTGTCTACCATCATATCAGATATTATGTCATATCTACCACATGCCATTAAGTAACAGAAACATTGTAACAACCACGGATAATCTGTAATAACCTGACAACAAAGATTGATGGAAAACAGAATTCCAGCCAGAACACTGATGCTTAACATCAAAATTATCTGCCATTGAGTAGTACTGTCAGTTGTACGTCACTGCTTGATAAATATACAGGAGAGGGAGGAATAACATGACATTGGTATTAAAATACAATTTAACCATGATTTCTGTATAAATTGGTGTCTAGCATGGGTGTAGTAGGTCACATTACCTTGACAGCAATTTTTAATACATCATGTATTTTGCAAAGGTCACTTTATAATGAACGAGGGTATTCTCTTTCAGTGTATCTTTATTTGCACAGCACTTCCTATCATTTAGATGCCTACGCAGATAATAGTAGCACACAAGACAGCAAAGACGTCAATGTATGTCAGATGCGTTATTTAAGCATTTAACTCTTCAGGAAATCAGTATTAGGTTGGCACCTAAATACCTTTAAAAACTGATTGCCAGTGGGAAAGTTCTTGTTCAACAGGTCCATTCTGTTTAAGTATTCAGCACCATGACTGCTCTCTCTAGCAACAAACGGCACTCTGCTCCACTGAACTTCTTTCAGCCCCACGAATCCTAGAGGGACATCTGTCTTTACCCTGTCTTTTGCATCATTCTACCATTTCTCAGAGCCTCTTCACTATACTCCTCCAGCACACTCATTGTACCAGTAGCTTCATGCCACTCGGTCCCTTTTGCAGGCAGGAATCAGCTGCAACCAGCCCACCCCAGTTCCAGCAGCTGACTGGCCACAAGGCAGGCCACAGCGTTCCACCAGGAAATGTGAAGAGGTATCTCTGCAGAACGAGGGTGCAGCTTTGTATGACATTTCGCACACATTAGAGCAATACGTAATCAACCAAGATGAAAAGGAAAACTGCACGTTAGTCCTGTGAAACCTCCTGAGCTAATGCAGACAGCACAAACTGGAACTTTTCATTCCGGGGTCAAAGAACTGTTTACTTATTCTAATCTGGTATAAACATGCAAATATGAAGGTGCTGAACACATGATTCATCTTGGAGAACTTTTAGCACTATTAACAGTCCATGGTGAGACTCTCAGTCCTCAGCCTCAGGCATGCTGGGAGCTGGTTAAAAAAAAATTTAAAAATACTGATTTATTTGTAAATTGTGCACTTATGAGAGGCAAAAATGTGATATAAACCAGAGTTTATATTAGGTATTATTAGGTAATTTTCAGAGAATTACTTTTCAAATCAGAACCACACAAAAATCACCCTTCCAGCACAGGAAGGCTAGAAGAAACACATAGAAGAGGCTTTATACTTTGGTTTATTACAGTTATTTCAGAAGATGGTTCGACTGTCAATAAGGTGGTGCTCTCGATCAATTCATGCTATTAAACAATGAGTTCCATGGTCCCTCTTTCACCATCAGTTACACTGTATGTCTAGATATTTACATGAAATGAACACAGTGGACACATCTATACATGTTTATACATTAGCTGAAAAATCATGCTTGCAGTTGGCCAACACAGCCTGTTTGCATCACCATGTCTTTGATCCAAAGTCCAATGAAGACTCAAACATAATGTGTGGCAAATGTGCACACACCCACAAACAGACCATTGCTCTGGTTTGGTTTCAAGTGTTTCTGCTCTTCATACTAAATTGAACTAGAATTCCTATGGGCTGCTTGCAAGAGACTATGGTCTTTTCAGAAAAGTGCCTTTTCACTGTTAACCACCTTAGCAGAGTTCTTTCCTCTTTAAAAGAAAATTATTCCTCTCATGTAAAGATTTTATGTTTCCTTTTTCTCTCTGGAACACCAAGCCAAAGGAAACACAGACACAGATTATTTATATAAACTGTAAATACATGAATAGAGAAAGTGACAAAGCAAAACCAAAATGTAATTTCAAGTAATCAAGACCACCTACCTTGTATACCTTGTCCTTGCTTTCTTATTCTACATCATATATGACAATTATTGTGTGCTCACAATTAGTCCCCAAAAGCAAGCTGACATTAAAAATAGCCTAGAGTGAAATTAATTTCTCAGATGCTAGGAGCAGCTAGTAACTATATTAGTTAAATTAGGTTTAGCTGTATTTTAGATAAACTCATTTGCTTTTAATTCATATCCTATAGGTGATCCTACAGGAAAGCAAGAAAACACTATCCATCCATCCATCCAACCACCCACCCACATTTAATTGAAGAATAATATTCTTAGTGGATTATCCCCACACGTTATCATACAAAGGATGAATTATAAATGGCCACAATTAAAAGTTGAAAGCAAAATGTAACAGAAGCCTCACTAAACGTAAAACATAAGAGTTTGATACAGAATTCCCCATGATAGCCATTTATTTTGGAATGTACAAGTTGAGTATGGAAACTAGCATAAGAACATACTTGATGTTATAATTACACTTTATAGTTACTTTCTAAAACACAATGCCTCAAGTGGAAAATCAAACACTGAGAAAAATCCAGACTTCATTTCCCCATTCCAACTTTATTACGGGTCAAAGCATATAGTTGTGTATATTCTAACTAATATATATCAACCATGCTATATTGAGAAGCTACCATTTCATAATGAGAGTTACCTTTCTCTTAGACCTTATTCTTAAAATGTCAGTGATAAAATCCACACTTGACTCTTCTCATCTCTCATCCCACCTGCTCCTAAACTTCATCTTAACCTCTTTATCACCTCCATTAGGGAGAAAAAAGAAAAAAAACACCACATAACCAACACATAGACACACACAATCAGTCCTCCATCTTACTCTAAGAATGCCCTTCTTGGTAATTAATTTTTCTGGCTCATTTTCTCTTAATGCTCTAAATCACTCAAGGTCAAGGGATTTTATTTTAATTATCGATAGGTAACTAAGGTGCTAAACTGGCCCATTTCTAGCAATTGGTTGGTCGAATGGAAAAAACTTGTCTTTTGAGAAAATGCAGTCATGGGAATGTGGTAGGATTGCATGGCATTAGCTATGATACACAGATGAGAAGGGGCAACCAAGCCACCCGCCTTGAAGACTCATACCAAAATAGTAATCCAGGCAAGACAGAAGACTCAGACCTTACACCTCACAGAGCCAAAGGAAATAGTTTCTAAGATGGGATTAACCCTTATTGTCCCTGCCATATCTCTGCTCCTTTGTGAGGTACAAATGGCACTTTGGGGCATGCCAGGTTCTTTATGCAGCTAAGGGAACAGCATTTGAGCAGCTCACAGGCCTCTGCAGATGACAAGTCACATGAGTCGCACTCTAGTGTGCTATTACACTGAAATGAAGTACAATCAAGTCAAAAGAAAAACAATCAGTGAAACCCTGAGTTCCAAAGCAACTTTCTATCCACAAGATTCACCTTCCCCAAGAAAAAAATTCCTTGGTCTTTTGTAACTGTACTTTATAGGGAAGCGAACAGTTTCCTAACTATACCAGTCACCACAGTTTGTTGTTCTGCTCAGACACCTCTCTCCATCTTATGTTCTTTCCCAGTAACAGTGGGTATGACAGTCATTAGTGGGAGTAGGTAGACTGGCCTCCCCCCACCCTTTCCCTTAATCTTGTTACAGAACAACCAGGAAATTGATATTACCCTGAACATAATCCTTTGTTCCAGTGTCTCTTTGCATGTTACTGCTAAAATGAGCATATCTGTTCTCATCTGTAATATGTGAGGAAAGAGAACAAAAATGCTTCCATTGTAAGCCTGCTCAAAGACTCGATTCTAGTCTTTATTTTAGTAGAGTGCTAGGAATATCATCATGAATAGTGGTAAGAGCACAAGAGCCAACACTCAGAATTGCCTCAGAGGGAAAAAAAACCAAACCATGTTATCTGGATTCAGGTAAGAAAAGATGAACTTCTAATGGAGAAGTGTGTTTAAGAAACTATCTAGAAAAGACAATTTGGAAGAATACTTTTTAAAATATTTTGAATGGACAAACACAGAAGACATGGGCCTGAAAAATGCATGAAAATCAAACATTAGCACACAAGAATCAGGAAACAAAAGAAAAACATATTAAAGAGTAAGAGAAGACGAAAATCAGAAACCTTTTTGGTTAATTTACCAGAAGCAAATAAACCAGGTGGCATTCTACACAGCTAAAAGCTTCCAAGGAAAAAAAACCATATAACACAACCAAACAAAAATACAACCAAACAAAAAAAGAACAGATCAGCAAGTACTGCTCAGATTGCTTTAGCTTCCCAGTTTTAAAATTTCACAAAATGTCCCTGGAATTGTAAATACCGGAGCAGAACATATATTTTTATGGAACCGTAAAGGCTAGTGCTAAGGCTATAAGTGTTTTAATAAAGAGATCATCAACTTTCTAAGGAAGCCATCTGATCATTGTTTAAGTTTCCATTCTAAGAAAAACAGTAAACAAATCTGCAAAAGGTTGATGCCCAGGAGGAAAATATGATGGTTTCCCAGGATTGCACATTGAGCAGATTTCTAAAATCATCAGAACCCACAGGGCTACAGATTTTAATATAAGTACTATTTGTCTCAGTCATTCACAGGCAACAGAGAATTAACTTAAAAGGGCAATGAAGGACAGGATTATATTTTATTTTTTTCCATCAAGCCTGTCTGTCCCACAAACAATGATTGGGAAGGCAGGCTGTGTGAAAGGAGGGAAGGAAGCAAAAGGGCTATGGAAGTAAATCTTTATAAAACAACAAGCTTGAGCTTGGTGTAATGTTAATCCAGTCTGTACAGAGAAATTCTGCATAATTTTGATTGCCTCTTTCTTGGCAGATAAGGAACCAATCTGCTAGGAACAAGCTGGCTAGGCTAGTCAGGGGAGGTAATTAAAAATCCAAAAAGCCAAAAAGAGGGCACAAACATCCATTCTTGTACCACAAAAACAAACTGTCATTGTGAAAAACTCAAATGTCAAATTTAAAAGAAAAATATTACAGCCTTGCCAATATCCAGAAGGGTAAGGGTGGGTGGAGAGGGGGAAAATATCATCACAGGCTGATCAAAGAGCTTGGGTTGAAGACCTGACGTAGGCGATCCGGCACTGAGGTATCAGTAACCAGTCAGATCAGAAATCATGAGCCAAAGTCTGCTTAACCAAGGAAAGAACTATGCTAAGGATTCATGTCAAAGTTTATTCTGTGCCTTTTGGTTTGTCTGTAATATTGTAACTCCCAGCTCCACATGTGCCCACAGGCATGTATGTGTTTATATACATCTAAATGTTGGTATGCATCTATTACACTATTGATTACAATCTTTATTCACAAAGCAGGGTTTCACTGGCTGGTGCTGTTAGCTACAAATCTACCATGTAGCAAAACCATCAGAAACAATTCTGATTTTCTCTGTACCATGGATACTATATATACAAAAACGTGCTGACCCATCTACCACTAGGAGTCACCTTCAATTACAGTATCTTCTGCTATTAATTATGAGTGCTTTCAATACTACTGATGAACATGTGGGCCTCGTTATATACCTTAATTATGAACTTTGTGGAGACAGGTGAAGAAATCTGGAAAATGAGATTCACAGAAAATTTACATTAAATGCATACTCATATTGCACCTATTACGAAGCTAGGAGATGCAGGTGTAAAGAAAATTCAACATCTTGTTCTTTACCCATCATGATATTCCTTCTAGTTAATTAATCACATCAAAATCCTTCCAGGGGGCCTCTGGAGTGCTCAAGATACACCATGCTAATACTCAAAGCTGGTCAGTAGAAAAGTGTGCTAGAGCATTTGTCTGTCTTTGAACGTAATCATATCTCTTGGAAAAAACATGTGTGCCTACAGAAGGCTGTGGGTCCCACTGAGATTCTGGAAGCACCAGATATCAGGCAGTGGCAAAGCAGGCCCCAGTTCCTATATCATCAAGGCGTTTTGACTGGTAATATCTGAATATATGTCTGAATTTCTGAAGGATCTAAGAATTGCTGTTGTGCCTTAGAAACAAATATAAGTGGTAAGGTAGGAGAATCTGTATACAACCAAAGATTCTCGAAATATTTTCCTTCCCACTTTTTTCACTGCCAGTGCTTCAGGATTAGCGATTGCATGAGGTAGGAGGTGGTGGTATCCACATTCCAATTAGCCTAATTTCAAAGCATTAAATATTACAACATTGCTTTGGAAATGAAGCCTTAAACAGAGATGATGACAATAGCTCCTGTAGAAGGAAGAGTACAGTAATAGTTGTATTCTTGAAGTGTGTAAAATCCAAATCAAATTTCAGGAGTTGGCATAACGCAAACACAGAATATGATAGTAAATGAGCCAAAGAGCACATGGTGCGTATGGAAGATAGCAGAAGGGCACAGACAGTCAAAATGCCTCAGTGAATCAGAGAGCTATAACCCTGGCCAGCACAGCAGACTGCAGCCTCCACATACCTGCTAGTAAACCAGCAACAGCCTCCATAACTTTATGGAAAGATATGAAAGAAGCCAACTTAAATCAAAGTTGTCCCAGTAAAATAATTCCTTCCTCATGCATGTGCGCTGTAAGAGCCTTTGGTTTTTATTGGCAGAGGTGGGACAAGAGCAGAAAACTATTTGCAACAGGGCAGGCCCAACAGAGGTCACCACGTAGCCACTGACCATGAAGATGCCACACTTTATTGCCTGAGAAGCAGGCCATAGATAAAGCATATGCCTTTCTTGGCCACTGGGCTGAAGTTTGCTGTGTCATGGATCCGAAAGTCTCTGCTGAGAACAGCCAACAGCCTAATAACAGTGTTTCTCCAGCTTCCCCTTCACTGATTTTTATACTTTATCCATGAAAAAAAAAAAAATCTACTTTATCCTGCACATCTAATGAATACATACAGCACCATAAATAAATCGTGCAACATTTAGCTGATGCTCGGTCGCAGCACCGAAAGGCAGGCAAGTAGGCAAGAAAAGCAAGAGTCAGCACAGGGCCTCTGTGTCCCCAGCTCCGGACCTGGCGCAGGGAGGGACTGGATGGAGGTGCCAGAGCTGTGGCGCTGCTGGGCTCCCTGCGGAGGCTGAACTCTGCCAGTTTCCAGGTCAAGAGCAGCAATGTTTTGCTCTGTGGTCCTCCTGCCCCGAGCAGCGGCAGCAGTCAGCCCCAGTTTAGGTCCCAGAGCTTAGGCTCGCCACAAAAATCAGTGACTTTAAAGAGATATGTGAAGGCTGACAACAGCAAAGCTGCGGAAAATGCATGTTAACAATAAAATTATTTACAAATGCTTGCCAGGATTGCCACATGCTGCCATTAATATTTAGTGCAATTGATGAGAGGTAGTATTTGGAGAACAGGAGCAAAACAAACCCCCAGAGGAATGGCAATCCCCCGGTGCTAGAAACTCAGCTAGTTTAAATCCATGACCTCCACAATTTGATCCCTTATCTAATCTATCTGTCTACAAAGTACCTACCTTTTAGATAGAAACTCACTAGCAGACTTGTTATTTGAATGCTTTCTGATTGTTACCCTAAGGCCTATTCTACACTCACTCCTGTATTTTTAACTTTTAATTCAATACATCCTGTGCCACCCATTGTCTTCCTTTTTATACCTGCTGAGAGAGAAAAAAGCCTGAATTAGTCACAGGCCTTCAGTTGAGACTAAATTTCTACCCTCTTTATCATCGATGATTATTGATTAAAACTGCAAAGCTGTAGTTCTTAACTTACTTCATAAACTACAAAATGCTTTTTAACTTCTATAAACTACTGTCCTGTAATGAGAACTTGTAAACACTGGAACAACTTCTGATGTTGCAAATGAGCATCATATGCTCTTCTTGCAGCACAGTATTTCTTTCAGAGTTGTATAAAATGGCAGATTGCATCCAAAAGCTAGTAGTTTTTTCCTAATGCTATCATATGGGGACAAGAAAATCACATTGGGCCAGTATTTTTGCAGGGGAACGTCAATTTCATGGATCTCACCCAAAGTAAACTTGTGGTTTAAATTCCACAAATATATCTCATATTAAATGTACAGTGAACAGGAGCTGTGGCTACAAACTCCTGTGAAATTATGTCCTGGTGTATTTCAGCTTATATATTTAAAATTGAGCGATCTGAAAGCAGTGGTCACTTCTGAAAGCATGGTCAGCTATCCTTCTAAAACATTTTCCTATTGCTTACAAGTATTTCTACCCAAAAACAATAGTACTGGAAAGCTGAAGCGATAAGTGTTTTTAAATATGCAGAGCATGTTATAGCACACCAGCTGATACCACAGCTTGGTTGTGTTTCTGAACCACTTGAGATCCTCAGCTGCTGTCAGCTACAAGTGAAGGACTTGCATTAACCATCTCTACTGGACACAATCCTGGTCCCTATCCTGTCCCTGCCTCCCCCTTTTCCCTATGCTAAGGTCTCTCCCTCTGTTCTCTCTATTTCCCCTTCATCCTCCTTGCTCCCACTGTTCTCTTTTCTTTCCTTCCTACCTGGGAAGACCTTTCAAGGATGAATGATATTTAATTATGCTGGAAACACTGCGAGGGAGAACGCTGCCCTGAGGGGTTGCCAGAAAACCAGCATCAAACTTAATGCCAGGCCTTGTTTTATTCAGCCATTTAACTTACCGATTAATTATACAGTAAATAAAGACTATTTCCACAGGGAGTCAAAGTGCAATCCTGACAATCTTGCTGGCAACCACACATCCTCAGATCAGGGACAATCACATTACAACAAACTTTGTGATTAATGCATTCATGATATTCAGATAGTGTGACAGCTGCAGTGTTGCCTGTGGCCACTGCTCTGTAATTCCACCACTGCTTAAACCTCTGCATGACACATAGAGGAGACTGTGACCGGAGACCTTGTGCCTGTTGATGAAATTTTGGACTCATGTGCCTCACCACCACCATGACCATATTCACCATGACTTCCCTTGGACTGAGCAACATTAAATCACTTCCCCCCTCTGACTCAGAAACCACTCAGGGGAATAACAAATACCTGCCACGTCTGTCACTCCAGTCCACTAAAAGAGCTCACTGGCCTGACTGCACTATTTTACAAAATCCAGAGTTCTTCCCATTTCTTTTGTGCAACCAGTGGTTTTTGCAGTCAAGAATGGATAGAAGAAACTGTGTGAAGTTCTCTGATAAGGTGCACAATAAGTCACACACAGGTATTTTCAATTTGAGGAGGAATTAAGCATTTTTTCAAAAGTTGTTATCTAAGGCTATATGATGTAAAATCACATAGTGATTTTATTAATCACACTGTCAGGATAATCAGCAGAGGAACTACCAGAATGCGTTATAAGCTTTTTCCAATTTAGCATTTAACTTGTTTGGAAAGCGTCAAAGGAATCTCAATTTCAAAATGTGAGACTGGAAGGCAGCCTAACAGTTTTTAAAGCAAGATGAAAACACATGCCAGCAATTACATTTTTTCCACATGTTAATAATGCAATTCAAAGTTTCAAATCTTAAGTTCACATACTTGTTTCATATTTTAAAGAAACACCTGTCATATACTGAAGAAAATTTCATGCCAGAGACTACATCAGAATCACTCCTCTTCCTTCCAAATCACCATTTCTTACACCAATCAAAACTTTTTCATGTGCTGTAACATTAACAGGTTAGAAATTATGCATTTTCCATTCTAAGAGTGTTGTTTTATGATGAAAAGTTGTACTCCTGACATGGTTTCTGCTACACTAGCTATGTCTGTCTTCCATCCATTATGTGGTGATCTAGCAAGGTTACCAGACCTCCCTTGAAACAGTACCAGGATCTTTATAACATGCAGCCCACCTGATGTGTCTACATACTCTGAAGTTCACAAACTGCTTCAAACATGTCTCTGCAGTGGAAGAAAAATATCCATAAGAGGTTGACAGATAAAAGCACCACCACTACCTGACTTCAATCCACTCGGGTTTTTTTCTGTGTCAATGCAATAAAATGTTGTTTTCACTTGCTTTCAGTCATGTCAAATGATACCAAATGAAGTCCTGAGTGATGTGCTCTAGACAATCCTGCTTTAGCAGGGGAGTTGGACTAGATGATCTCTAGAGGTCCCTTCCAACTCTGTCTAATCCATGAATCTGTGAATCTAACTCCCACAAAGCAGACCAAGCAGCAGGGAAGGAAACAGGTTGCAAAAGGAAAAATGAGGGAAGACTGAAATCAAGAAGTGGGCCTGGGAAAAGTAGGCAAAGCAAAACAGGTATATAGAGGCATGAAACGGTACTCCGATGAAGTGATTCAGGTACACTAATCTGGTGCTGGAATAGACATCATAGTTTATCACTTCTAATATTGAACCATTTACTGTAGCAGAGCTCTTTGCCTTTTTTATTTTAAGAGGGACAAATTAGGAAAGCAAGTGAGTAAAGAGTAGGTGGGTTGCAAGGATACAACAGATGGGATGTGGACAAACCTAGTACAGAAGTGGGAAGGAAAAAAATGATGCCCTGTGCAGCACAGAAAGAGGAAGGAGGGAGACATTTGGTGCAGTATCATGCAGAATCCATGGTCTGGATGCTGTAGGTTTCATGATGTCACAGGAGATATTGATGTTGAAGTTAAGTTGTTGTCCAGAGTGTTGGCAATACACTGAGCATCACTCCAGACCCTGAAGATGCTGAAGACTCAGGAAACTGGAATCATAAAGAGTAAGTAAAGTATCCAGCATATGAAAGCTTTCCTTCCCATCCCAGGTTTTCCCTCCACCCCTAGGTTCATAAGGGAGGTTACAAGGTCACCAACAGTAGATCACATGACATCCAGAAGAATGAATATTGGCATGTAATCGATGAAAAGATCTTGCTATTTCTGGAGATGAGACATTTTCTCAAAAGGCTTCTTGACTGCTTGCTGAGAGCAGATAATGGTAAAGACTTACAACTGTAGAGTCAAGTTCCAAGTTCAGCAGAAATATCCTTTGGCTTTGGATGGACACCTCTGCATGACCCAGTCAAAGGAACCATACATCTTTCATGTTTCAATGCTCCTCTGCTGTCATCACACAGCTGTGAAACCCATCCCCTGAGCATTCTGGAGACACTAGACACCACTAAATGACTGACATAAGGGAGGACAAGCAGCCTACAATTGCTACCAGTGACTCTGCATACTCAATCAGCAGCTATTAGGGTTTGAAATGGGGAAATTTAGTCTCTTTTCTTTGTGTGCATATGTGTAGATGTGCTTCTTCATAAGAAAAATTGCAAAAATTTGGATAAGTAAGTTTGGAGCACATGCAAATTTAAAAAAAAATACAAGACAGCCTCTGCAGATTTCATCTTCTGACCGTATGATACATTACTAAGTAATGCATTAGGATGTTGTCTTTAATCATATGATTATATAGCTTTCAGCACAGGTTTCAAAAATTATAGAGGAATTCCATCTTTAGAGGAATTAAACTGAGGCAGTGGGACTCTGCATTAGCCTTTACATCAAACACACGGCACTCGAGCGACAGTCACACAGCAGTGAAGAGCAGGGACCTGCACAGCATAAGGAGTCACAAAAGAAGAAAGGAATCATAGAATCATCTGGGCCAGAAGGGACCTTCAAAGGTCATCTAGTCCGACCCCCCTCCAGTCACAGGGACACCTCCAACTAGACCTAAAGCTAAACTAGACACTCGTCCAGTGGTACAAATTTGTGTAGGAACCTGACCTGAAATCGTACTTCTCATTTCTAGTGATAAAGAATTACAATTCTGTACAGCACAGGCAGGATGATTTCACACCATATAAATAATCAGAATCTATCCAAAGCGATTATCAAAAAAAAAAAAAAAAAAAAATCAGCATTTTCCATGTTTATGAAATTTTACAGTTATTCCATTTTCAAAAAACAAGTCAGCTTGTAGAATAAACATCCACTTTTCAGTTCCACAGTCTGAATTTTTTTACAAAGTTGAGTACTTGCCAATGACAAATTTCAAAGCCACCTTCAATAGCAGAGCAAACCTGGAGAATCACTTTTTTTTTCCTGTGTTTATTGCCATTTTTCAAGCCAGAGATGAAATCTATATGTATTGTTTTCCCAAAAATATGACTTCAACCATTGAAAAAAGTCAATGTTTTAAGAACAAAGTTTTAAGAACAAGTATATAATCATTTGGTAAGGATATCTAAGCTGTATTTAAAGTATAGCAGTAATTGAAAAGAATACGATATTACTCAATTATAACTTTTACAGTATATGCTACATTTTCTAGGACAAAATCAAGAAATAAATGAAAAACTCAAAATATTTGAAGTAAAACACACATGGCATTAGGTGAAGCAAAATAAACTAAATGATAAATTTCATTCTACCAATCATAATTTTTACATTTAATGAGATTCTTGCAAAAGATGGACTGAATACAGCCCAAAACAAAACTGTTAACCCAGACTGAGTTTCACTACCAGTATAGCTATTGGTTTGATCATTGTTGCTCTTGATTAAACACACCTGTACAAAATGTTTTTCAAAAGTTAATGCAGTAGACCAAATGCACACATAGCTTAATGATGAGCATTGCCAAATATTTGTCTGAATTGGAAAACATGAGTGAATCACTTTGATCATTCTAACAATATTTATTTCTGAAGCTGCCTGGAAAATAAAATTATATTAGCATTGAAGGAAAAAAATTTCAGAGGAAAGTTTTGTGTTTTGAAATCAGTTGAGCTGAATGTGAATCTGACACCGTACTTCAGTACAACATTACTGCTTAATCAATGACAATGGTGCAACCTCAGCTTTTCTGTTCCTGCGAAACACAGAGAGACTGACATCCTCAAAATATTGCTATGACTTAGCTGAGCATTACAAAACAGTCTAAAGATCCAATGCACTGTAAGAGGATACATATATAACATGAGCCAGAGTGTTTGTGAACAGCAGAAATCTATACTTCTCTGGATTGGTCCCAAGAGGTTAAACTGTACAAGTCGGTAAAAACATTTTGTAGATGGGTAGTAAAACAAAGCCATTTTACACTAACATAGAGTTTAGTGATAACAAGCTGGGACTCTTCAACAGACATCTAAAATGAACAGACACAATGACTTGTTCACAGGACCTTTACTCAAAGAATCATCACTTAAAAGCCAAGTCACCATCTCAACTTTGTTTTCCATACCTCTAGCATCTGAGCTCCTATCTCAGCAGGCATTATTGCTGACAGAAAATTATGCTCCTTAAGAAAATTTTCAAATATATAAAAGCAGGTCTTTAATATGTTATTGTTTGACATAAGTCTTTCATACTCTAGGCTGCAAAAGATGAGGCAACATAAATGGCCAAATAACAGGATCCTTTTGCTTTCCAACCAGTTCTTGGAAGAATTTTCAGAATTAAGGAGGAGTTTCTCCAGGGCCACTTGAGGAGACAACACCGGTGATAACAATTTCCAGCCTATATTTATATTGCCCTGGATGACTAGGAATGCTAGTTTGTAACTTTTGATAATTTACCCAAATTTGCATACTACAATAACCACTCTGACAGCTTTGTCAGACAGAAATCTATGTTATCTAATATTTTTATATGGTGACTAGAACGCAGCTGTAGTCTAACTTCACTTACTGCCACACAAATTAACAGGACAGATGTCGCCAAATACTAAGATATTCCATGTCTTTTTTCACCATAACTATTTGTGTTTTCTTTAGACTCAGTGATAACGACTGTCTACATTTTTGTCATAACATTAAATGCAGTTATTCACAAACTCAGTTTAACTGGTCTTATGCCTGCGCTAGATAAAGAGAAGGAAAATACAATTTCAATATAACAAAAATTAGGCTTTAAGGTTTTCTTAAATTAATCTTTCCTCACATACAAATTCTATCTATTAGTATGTAACGGGCTTGAGTGGCCTGGTTTTGATAGCCCAGAGGTGGCTTCTGTGAGAAGCTGATAAAAGCTTCCCCTATGTCTGACAGAGCCAATGCCAGCCGGCTCCAAGATGGATCCACTGCTGGCCAAGGCCAAGCTCATCAGTGACCTGTGCAACAGCAGCCGGAGAGATGAGTGACAATATGTGAGAGACACAACTCTGCAGACACCAAGGTCAGTGAAAAAGGATGAGGATGTGCTCCAGATGCCAGAGCAGAGATTCCCCTGCAGACCATAGTGAACACCATGGTGAGACAGGCTATCCCCCTGCAGCCCATGGAGGTCCCCAGTGGAGCAGATAACCACCTGCAGCCCATCAAGGACCCCATGCTGTCCTGCTGAGGAGGGGAGTGAGACAGCAGCTTTGGTGGGCATCTGGTGTCCAGCCAGAGTCAACCCACCACATACTATTACTTATCAATGTTCCTTAAAGAGAAAGTAACTTATACCTAGAGCAACCTGCTCTAGTGGGAGATGTCCCTGCCCGTGGCAGGGGGCTTGGAACTAGATGATCTTTAAGGTCCCTTCCAACCCAAACCATTCTATGATTCTATGAAACATTCATTAAAGGACACACTTTAAAGATATCAAGACAGCATCTGGTATTATGCATATAATTGCCCATCTGTTTCTATAAATTACATTTAACAGAACATTTAATCAGTTCCTATAGGAAAGGAAATCAGTTAGATACATATGTTTTAAAACTTCATTGGGAGATTATATGGTACAGAAGAAAAAAAAAAGATAAATAAGTAGTCAGGACACTGATGTCTACTATATTTCTTCTTTTTTGACAGTATTTACAATTGAAAACATAGGTGAGTAACGGGGAGGTAAAAGCTAGAAGGCATTATGTTCAAAAGTAATCAAAATTGGGAAAGATCCGTGATTGAGCTTTGTATTGCCAAATATAAGGAGTAGTCCAAGCTTTACTAATGCCAAACATCGTAATTTGATTATTTTTATGCATATAATAAAGAGAAATAAAAATAAGACAGAGAAAAGAAAATACAACAGAAAAGATTCCAGGAATTACAGCAAGCAGCACATTTCCAATGAAGTATTCCTACTTTTTATTACTGGCAGTTTGGATGAAAAACTGAGGCAAGATAGCAAAGCTACTACATTAATGCTTTTGCCAATGAAAACAAAACCATAATGGTGGCTACCAATAATTTCCTTGAATCACTTGGCTGATATACAGGTTTCATGGACTGTTTCTCTGGCAGTTGCAACAGCGCTCCCATAAGCTAAGACTTTCACAGCTGCCAGAAAGGCATTTGGATGTCCATTTTATGTTTAAATTTTAACAGATTTGTGTGACTGAAAACAGGGGCAACTTTCAAAAACTTCAGTCTTGGTTGTAGAAACTCAGAATTGGTCTGTTGAAAGCATGCTCGCTTGAACTGAAAGACACTGGAAACAAGAAGAAACATCACTGACCTTTGATAAACCCATAGAGCACCCCATGCACCTGACAATACCAGAACTGTATGACTGTAGGTCATAAAAAAAAACCAAAACATTTTAACTGTAAGGAGTGGGGGGGATGTTAGTGGTGGTGAGGTTTGTTTGTCTGGCTGATAGCAGTAATGGAAAGGATATGCAACAAATAAACCCCAACATGCTTTTTTTACACCACCATCCCACCCCCCCCCCCCCAGATTCAAAGGACACCACAAGCAAAGAGGACCAATTAGTAAGAAAACAGCTCAATTCTGCCTGTAGGATGCCAGGGATGTAAATCACAGGACAGCAGTCAGCAAAAGCTCCATTCTGTGCAAAACATGGTCCAGGCACACTGAAAAGAACACCCAGAACAGATGACTGGAAAAAAAAAAAAAAAATCTCAATTCAAACATTAAAGTATATTCAGCTGTTCTGGAAATTGCTGTAGGAAGCTATTCAGAGAAATTAAAGAGCCAAAAAATCAGAATCCATGAGGTGTGGCAGTGCCCTATGCACTGCCCTCCACCCCTCGTATGTGCCATCCCATGCCTGAAGAGGAGCCTCAAACTCAGCCTGGAGCAGGTGACACACACTTGGCACCCCTCTGTGGAGAGGGCGATGGGCCGAGAGAACAAAAAGAGCAATGTTATGACAATTATCAGGCTGCCCAGATTTCAGTATATCTCCTAGGCCTAGAAAACTCCAAGTTCCGTTGTTGTTGAAACCGGCTTTAAAGTCTCACTGAATAAAATCAGACCATGACAAGTAACTTAGGCAAAAGTTACTTAAGCAAGCTTAAGAAATTTCCCTTTGCAAAGCTTTTTTAAGTAGCTACTGATGATGATAGAAACAACCACATCTTAGAGTGCAAGAAAAAAAAAAAGAAATAAAAGTTATGTTTGATCCTTCTACCTTAATCCTGCTTTTCCTGACAAAGCGACTTGGTGTTGCAATAAATGTAGCTTTTATAAGGAATCTTCTTAGTAATTTAGTTAATGTTTTTAATAAGACCTTTTGTTTTGTATAGTGACATTTGTCCTGAGGCCCAAATCTAGTTTTTTGTTAACAGCATTGATTAGTGTAACTAATCTTTGAACCACTTTACTAAAGAAGAAATTAAATAAGATCACTCCTGAAAGAGAAAGCATCAAGGTTTTAGGTTTCAGATCCAGTTCCCACTGATTGATGACTCTGCATGTGACTCAGATTATTTCTACCCAGCTCAATACCACACTAAATAAATTCCCAACATACTTCTGGTATCAATGTTTATGCCTTTTACAACTCTATCACAGAGAATGAGCAGAGTGGTCCAATGAACTGAGTCCAGGAACTTAGGGATTCTCCTGAACGAGACTTAGGGAACTCTCCTGTTTCACATATACGGAGCTCAGCCCTCTTTTTCCTTTCTCTGTCCTATTCTTGGCCCAGACTGAATAAGAGACGGATAGATGTTCCCATTGGTCCTGGGCTGCTCTCTCAAGATGGCTGAGAAATGAAGGCTTCAGTTCCAATCTGTTCGAGAGGTCAATGAGTGGATGCTTTTTCCTTGTATGCACAAACCAACACGTCACTTACTATGTGAAAAATGTGAAACACTGCAACTACCACCACTCCTTCTCCAGACACATCACATTGTGACCAAAAGGACCAAACCTCCCCTCAGTACCAAAAGAGCAACCTCACTGTCTGACTCTGGCACAGGTTGCAAGTTTGGATCCTAACCCCACACAGGAATCTACCATGGGCAGTGGGTGGACAACTATACTTTCCCTCCCTCTATGGCCCCAGGAGGGCCTGTCCTGACCACCCTGTTCACTGCAGAGAAACCAAACAACTAGTCTACGTTAGGACTTAAGGCAAGTCCATGCAATTAATTTAAACAGCTTTCACTATATTGACTATTTCTTTGCTTACCAAGTAGCTACCAGCAGCAAAAGTATGTAGCTGCTGACTAGCAGCTAAGGTAAGCTGGATGAGTAAGTACAGAAGAGTAAATTAAGGGAAAATGATTTAGCCTAGACTTATCAATATCATATCAATAAAGCTTCAGGGGAATTTAATTTTTGAACAGATTTTGTTGTGGTGATTGATAAACGCCAGGAAACAATCATGGGTATTTTTAGAGGAGTACTACAATCAAGTTAGAAAAAAAACAAACTTAAAAGCTCACATCAGCAAGAATTAAACCACCACAAAATCAAAATAACACAAATTTTTATACATTCAGCAACTACAAAGCATGTGCAGCTCGAAAAAAAAAAAAAAAGAAAAGAAAAATGGGAAAGGAAAATTTTTTGATGTTTTTGTAAGCTGAGTGAAAAAGCAAAAAAGAACAGGTTTCAGAAGTAGGAGAAACCTGCAAACTACCACCTTGTCCAAGGGGTAGCTTTAAAAATACTACTGTTGCCCAATTGTAATGTATTCTTTCCTTTATCGTATCTCTTGTCAGTGTGGGCTTAGTTTTGCTTTAAAAATCAACATTTATACAATTTATGAATAAAAGGTTGTCTTACTGACATTATGCAGGGTCCACAATTTATGTTGATTTCTTTATCATAAAATCTTGTTGAAGCTTGAATTTTAGTAGACTTTCTAAATATATTAAACTACAGACTATGTTACAAGTTTTATATTACTGGGCTAAGTGTATTTTTATGGTTTTTTTACAAAGTGAACTTTAAGTGTGTGTGCTTGCTGCTACAGCATATAAGCTAAAAGTTGGGGGTCTTTTTCCACCCACACCACTCAAATGGCTCAACTCTTAGGCTAATTTCTTTCTTAGGTGGGCAAGCCCTGGGTGACTGGAATGAACAGAAATGCAGGGTCTCTCTTCACCAAAGGAAACATCAGTTCTGATGGTCAGCAATACTGGTTACTGGCATAACAAAGACATCCCTGTGTGCATGTGACAGTTTGCACACCCCTGTTGTCTCTAGGGACCTCTAGGGTGCCATCTTAATGCCTCTGACAAATGCCCAGAATCAATGAGATCCCTGGTCAGCAAGATCCAGCAGCAGATGCTCTCCATCTGTATTTGCTCCTGCAGTTTATACTAGCTCTGACAAGGAGTTCTATATTTCTGTGTTCCCAGCAGGATCCTGGGTCTTGCCACCTCCACTCATTACCCAGGTTAGTTTTTCATTTCTTCAGCTCTCCTTCCTTTTTCTCTCAAATTAGCAGTCTAGCATTGATAATAGTAGTTGAAAGCAGCAGAATGAATGACCTTTCCCATTTAATTCAATTACATAAATATGAAACATTTATCATTTACTCATCTCATAGGTCTGCTAAAGACAAATTCACCTGTGACATACGCATCAAGATAAATTCATATCTCTCTCGTATACTTCCATTTGTATTAGATTTATCATCCATTCTCCTAAAGTCTTGAGTACCACCCATGCAGCGTAGGAGAAGATGACTCTATTCAATTCAACAGGATTCTATTTTAAAAACTCACAGCACACACATTCAGAGCTATGACTCCATGCAGGCATATTTGCTAAAGCTGCTGACTCCTTTGTTGCCATACTGAGCTGAATATGGACATGTAATCCATTGCTTACAGATAGCCTTTATTCAACATAGTGCTTAACACTCTGCCTGTGCATAAGCTACATCCCCTAATCTTTTCCCCAAGAAGCCCATTTTTCCACTTCAAGCTGTAGAAGTACCTGAGTTGTTGGTTTGGTTTTTTTTGAAGTCTCCAACTCTGATATATTGAGTGTTATCATGTATGCACTGCAGTACACCTGCAGTACCTGACACATAACTGCTTTAAATACGAATTTGATGATAAATATGACATCTTTACACATCACTGAGGCTTTTTTTTTCCTGTTAGATAAACACACATACATTTCCTGTATAAGGATACATATATTGAATAAATATTTCAAACTGGCATGCTTTCTTCAACTTTATCTCATCTGAACCATGAATCCCTGAAAAACTATTATTCATTTCATCCTTTTAGATTTCAGAGCAATATAAAAAGAGGTTGGTCTAGGGGAAGATATCCCTGTGAAATTAAATTCCCAAAATTAAAATCACTCTCCCTCTGTGAAGTATTTCTTTTCCTTTCTCTTCTCACCATCTCTTGTCCTTATTCCTTTACCCCCACATCTCGTGGTGTCTCTGTTCCTACCTCAGAGAACAGTTCTTATTCTCCTAACTGCACTTACTGAATTCAATAAGTCTTATTGTTGTTCCATTCACTTAGTGTCAACGGATTTTCTTTCACTAAGGATGCATTTCCCCAAGATGTGGAATATTTTTGGGAAACCACTATGCCTCTTTTTGCCTTGTTTTTCTCCAACAAAATATTTTTAACCAGTTACCTATGGCAATAAAGATGATAGTCCAAGGAAATGTAGGTGGTTTTGTTTGGCTAGACATTGCCATTGCCTAGTCACCAAACAGATCGCTGACTAACTGCAGTCAAGAAGATTCATGAAGCCTCAATGAAAGAACCAGAAAGAGTGAATGTGTCCAGGAATATAACAGGTTGTTCAGTCCAGCCTAAACCACAACAAATAGTAGTTGCTTAGCAGGCAATTCTTGCTGCTTATACAGATTAATTAATAGCTTTATAAGAAATATTCCCCATAGCAGCATCAGAAGGCATGTTAAAACAACAAATATCAACTAAGCAGTGGCTCTATCTATCATTTTTTACTACCAAGACATTTCAAGGAAGTAATACAAGTAGAATCCATATAGTGAAAAGATATGAACAGTGACAAAAAGAGGGTATGAAAGAAAACTGCTCTCACATACTCCATTAGTGCCTGTCAGCTCTTGAAAAGCAGAGGCTCGGTCATATTATGAGGGTAAATAGTCCTTATAAGGATGAATTTTATTAACTCTATTTTACAGCTTTCCTGTTTACAATTATAACCATTTTATCACATAAGCAAGCCTGAAGAAATAGCCTTTTTTTGTTTGTTTTTTTCTCAATGTATTGTGCAGATTGTAAGTAAACACTCTAATTTAACAAATCTGGTTATAGCAGAGTATGTGTGTGCATGTGAATCTGTGTGTGGAGGGGGCAGGGGAGAACGGTATGAGCATCTACCTTTCAACTCTGGTTTAGACCTGGCCTGCTTCAGAAGCATGACATCCATCATAAATAATAACAGCCCCTGCAAAGCTGCCTTTTATCTTCCAGATCCATTGTCAGCATGCCACCAAAAGAGACTAGGGCCCTACAGCTGGTCCAGGCAAACCACAGGCTACCTAATGAGGAGAGCTTGCCCAGGTTCTTGCACAACAGATGAAGGCATTGAAAACAAATAAAGAGGTGTGGACAAGAAGGGTGAAAAAAATTAAAAAAAAAAAAAAAAAACAAAAACGTTTTGTCCATATTTTAACCTAGTCTACACTTAGCATAAAGAAGTATATAACAGATGTGCTTGAGAGCAGAAAGAACATAGTTATTCTGTGTACTCTAGGAACCTAATGTTCTGTATCAAGTTGGTAGAGATACTGGTTCTTCCGGAGCGTGATTTAGAGCACCTAAGTGAAGTTTGCTAAAAGCTAACAATTTTCCCCATAGGGGCACTCGCCTGCCTCCATCATCTTGATAGGCAGCCTAGGCACTGAGGTACCTGGGGGGAATTCCTCTCAGGTGCTTGCACGAATGGGGAAGTATGGCAGCAAATACAGAAAGAAGCACAGAAAATGACATAGATTTCCAATAAAATGCACTAGAAATACCTAATTTAAGATTATGTTAGCTGGCTAGTGAAAGAGCTTGTACTACTTCTGCAGTCACATGAGACTGTAAAGTAGACACAACAAGAAAGGGGTTATAAAAGAAAACAACCATATGATCTTCTGCAAATATGAGTACTCTTGTTAGAAGAACTTCATAGACACATATCTTCCCTAAGTGAGCCTATGCTTTCCAAGGCCAAATTTGTTATAGTAGCACTACTCATGATGGGGGGGATGAGTAAAAGCACTGTGGTGTAAAACATTCTTCATCATGAAATTAGTAAGCTAATAACATCAAAGCAAGTATTTATCTTCTTACATTGTGAAAATATTAACTGAAATATGGGATTTTATAACCTATTTTTAATCAAAAATGAGGACAGCCTAACATTCCTGAAACATTAATGTGGAGGCAAAGCATGGAATGAAAACCTAGGCACAGAAACGTAACAAAAAGAAGTGCCAATCAGAAATATCACTGTAAGTTTGTAAAATTATTTTTCAGCTCACCACTAGCTCCTGCTGAGGCAATTATTGATCAATATTCTGTCAAGTATAACATAATTCTAGAGATTTATTTTCTTTGTCCCTCACCTTAACCTAAGACCTGCTGAATTTCAATTGAAGTAAATAAATCATCTTTATTTTTTGACCTTTTAAAAATATTCGCTGAGCACATTTTATCTCTATCAAATTTGATGTTCTAAAGGTATTCAGGTGGCTGCGTTAGCATACTGACCTTATACATATTCTAGGATGGCTATGACATAGAGCATAATACTTTTAGTAGAACTGCACAGTTACCCACCATCGCACACCAAACATCTGGTTCTAGGTTCAACCTTATGTAAGAGGCAGCACAAACCCGCATCGCTCTAGGAAAGATCTGCACAATTAGGAAGACTGAAATAGCCGGGACCACATCATTCATCAAGATGGGTTCATCACAAATATGAGTTGACAATTACATGCAAATGTTCCTGGAAGATTACCCATCCTTTCCCTCAAGCTGGCATGCCTCAGCACTCTCACAAATTTCACATCTTCACAATAAATGGTGCAAAGCTCTAAGCTACAAGGCTCCACTAAAGAAGATCAGAGACAACCTGGTGCCAGTCTCTGCATGAGCACAAGCCTTCTCCTCCACCTTTCTGCAGGATTATGTGGGTCAGAAACAGATGGAATTCACTGTGAAATCACTTAATACTAAAGAACGTGGCCAATTCGGTGGCAAGCACCACATTGGGATAAGAATGGTGCCACCATTCACAGCTTACATGGAAGACATTGAGTATGCACTTGTCAGTCTTCCCCAGATCCCAGCTGCAGCTGGGCACTACCAACACAGGGAGACATCTATGAAAGCAGACAATATCTTGTCCTAAATCGTGCAGGTTGGTCTGGGGTGCAGAGAATAAAGTCACGGTCCCCTGAAATCTGGAGAGGTTAAAATACAAGGTTTGCATCTCCCATATATTCCAGTTATGACAGACATACCTTCCAAACTGCTTCAGAGAGGGATGTTCTAATATATTCTTCTGGCACTTGTTGGTATCGCCAATTTTTGCTTTTACAGAGACTTAAAGTATCTCAGAGAATTAAAATATTTTTTGTTTTCAGTTTACCACTAACTGGAGAAAACGATTCTGCATTTCTCTCTCACCTGGCCAGTCCACCTGCGAAGGCAAATGGATGCCCCCGCCTCCCCGAGCCATTTTTACTGAATGTGCCCATACCCGCTCTGAACATTAGAGCAGCAAGGACCTTCAATGCAGTCATTCTCCAGAGATCTCAAACTGAACGGTAGCAGGGAACTTACTAGGTTTCTAATTAATCTAGGTTTTCTAATTAATATAAAAAACATACTAGCAGTGTGTCAAAAGCCAGCTATCTTAAATTGTATAATTGTAAAATAAAATGTCAACTATTAACTGTTCAATCCATTCATCACTCTGTATAACTGTCTAAAGTTAGCAAGGAAACTGTCTGAAGTAGATGTTGCAGTTTTAAGACTAATAGTCTTCACCTTCCAAAAAAAGTCAGGGCTTGTGCTCATCCAGAAATCCAGCCAGTCACCCCAAATAGTCAAATTTTGAAAAGCAAACAAAAAACAGCAAGAAAAGAGAAACTTACATGAACACAGAGGCACAGGTTTGCATTCCCCTGAGCTGCCCGCTATGTAGCTGTGAGCTTGGAGAAGCAAGCGCTTAAGGATGCACACACACAACTCATTACAATAGCTAAAATGCCAAGAGCTACTTCTTGAGAATATGTTCTTGGGTTTGGCATGGCCAAAAAACCTTGTTGTTCATTGCAAATGGTTTTCTCTGGCTGAGTTTACATTATCTCTTAACAGCATTATGATGGCACCGTGACACTCCTATATTCTTCTTTTTCCCAAATTGCTCCTGTTCTCAGCAGAAGTGACTGCAGCCAAAGCACCACTACCACACCTGAAGAGCTTTGGAGAAATCTGCTGGTCACACCTTTTTTGATTTTGATGGAATTAGAGAGACACTGAGAAGTTATAATAAAACGCTTACAATTTGGAAATAACTCCTGTGCACCAATCTTCCTTGTGGCTGCTCTAGGTTGATGGGGACCTGAACACCTGGCCTTTCAGTGAAGGCATTCGGCATGATCTGAGAGACTCAGATGATGTGCATTCACATCAGCACCTTTCTTGCTCACCCGTTGCAAGGGCCAAGTAATAACTGCTGGAAGTTCAAAGCCTCCTTACAGGGATTGCACTCTAAACAAGCACGTGAATAGTCCCAGCTTCATCACTGCTTCATTCCTGGTTTTACACCTGCATTAATGAACTGAAACCGTGAAAGCTCAGGCATTCCCCACCCGTGTGACGCAGAGGAGGGTTACGGTCTTAACTTCTGCTACCGTCACTGGTAGTTACATGGATGTGCTGGGCAGAGAGGCACAGCTGTGCTCTAACAAGGCGCCAGTCATGACAAATACAATACCAACATGGGACACGCATAATTGTCTTTATAAGCACACTGCAAAGCAAGAATGATTGCAAATGTCAGGAAACAGAAAAAAAACCACAATAGTACCCCCCCACCTTTTCTTATTTCAAATCGCAAAGAACAGCACATTTCTGCAGTAAATAGAGCTTAGTAAACCAGCTGCCTTTTGTTATTGTCCTTATGCCTATCTGTGATATTATACAACAGATACCACTTTATCAGTGTCCATAAATAACTTTTATTATGCATCTGAAAAAGAACAGTTTAGCACGACTTAATACAGCCATCATCTCTTCAGCGGCTGAGACCAAAAGCTTTCTTCTGTACCTACCATTACAACCCTACCCCTGGGTGATGTCTTTCATTTTAAAAAAAGGAGAGGGGAAAAAAAAAAAAAAAAGATATTGTACCAGACAGCAGCTCCTCTAAATATTCTGAGAGGTTGCCAGCACCAGAAACAGGCATTACTAGGTATATTGATGAATGCTACATCCAGCTTGTTATGGTTTTCCCTCTGCAAGTACCAAATTTACTGCCAGCTTCACACTCAGGAAAGCCAGTCTGATAAAATCCAAGACAATAAACTCTGTTTTCAGGATACACTGAGGCCCATGTCTCATGTTAACACTACCAGTGCCATCATCTGGCTTGTTACCAGATGCTGCTTGTGACTGCTACCAGTGTCAAAGAAAATAAAAGCTAACTGGCCTCAAGGGTGTGAAATGAGCACATTAAAATTTAAAAATAAATTAATAACAATTAAAAAAAAAAAAAGGTCACGAAACTTTATAGCTAATGGCAAAAATAACAACCATATTTTCCTTTTTTTTTTTCAGACACACCTCTTATTCTTTTGCATTCCTTTAGCTGCTAAGATTTTCATTTGTTCTATTGTCATTTGCTCTCCCAATTTGAACAGTGATGTAATGTAATGACATATGACTGCCTGATATTCAGTGGTACTCACAGCACCTTTGTCACTGGTGGCTCAAGTGCACAATGAACAGTATCTCCATTTTAATGTGTTTGTGGCTTTGTAAAGGCAACAATGACACACAACAGGCCTTTTTCTCCTTTTGTTTCTGTGCTCTGTATTAGAACAGCCTGCCACAGAGACTGTGACCAGAGAATAATGAAAAATGCTGGCCCATTGTTGGTCATGGCAAAAATTTGCAAACTTCACATTTTGTTTAATTATTGAAGAATGGCTTTTCAAAGATCCATGCATTGTTCTAAAGTGACATTGTAGCATCTATCTCCCTTTTCTCACAAAAGCTTTTTATCTTCAAATGAGAATAATATACTTGTTGAGGGCCAATTAGTAGTCCATCTATGAAGGAGTCTAGAGGAATTTTTAATTAGTAAATTGACCCATGGTGTGAGTCACCTGAAGCGGAATTACATCATTTTCTAAGTCAGTTAAGCTTTCTTACACAAATATTAGTCAGTACCTTAGATTCAAGACCCTCTATTTTTTCATATTATCTTGTTCATGTAGACCAATTTCATTCCCTACTGTGGGATCACTCAGAGACAATAAATCCTATTCAAGGTGAACAGGGGCAGCCCTCTGACCCTTATTCTAGGCCTCTAGCATGACTTCTATTCCAGAAGAAATATCATGTATCACTCATGTTTACTCTGCCTAAATTATACAAACTAAGAATTTCACAGTCTATCCTCTCTTCTTTAGTACAAATAAATAACAGCAATAAAGCTGTTAATAACAGCTTTATTAAATAACAGCAAGCTAAACTATATAATTAAGTAAATAAAGGTGCATGCAGAAGAGAGGCTGGAGTTTTGTTCCCAAGTGGCAACTCAAAGATGCCTGTACAGTCAATGGAAAGAGGCAGACACCTCCAGAAGGTGGTTCTGGGCCTACTCATTACGTGCTTAAATCAGATAGCATGAATATCTCTCCCATCATCTCCAAATGGTCTTGCATTTTTGCCTTCTGAAAGGTAACATGACATATGATCTGGACCTATGCAAAGCATTTGACACTGTCCCGCATGATATACTGGTCTCAAAACTGTAAAGTCATGGATTCGATGGATGGACCACTTGGTGGATAAGGAGCTGGCTGGATGGCCACACTCAAAGGGTTGCAGTCAACGGCTCAATGTCCAAGTGGCAGCCAGTAATGAGTGGTGTTCCTCAGGGTTCGGTACTGGGACCGGTACTATTTAACATTTTTGTCAGCAACATGGACAGTGGGATAGAATGCACCCTCAGCAAGTTTGCTGATGACACCAAGCTTGGTGGCGCAGTTGACACACTGGAGGGAAGGGATGCCATCCAGAGGGACCTGGACAGGCTGGAGAGGTGGGCTCGTGCAAATTGCATGAAGTTCAACCAAGCCAAGCACAGGGTGCTGCACCTGGGATGTGGCAATCCCAGGCACAAATACAAGCTGGGTGGAGAATGGCTGAAAAACAGCTCTGAGGAGAAGGACTTGGGAGTGCTCGTGGATGAGTAGCTCAACATGAGCCAGCAACGTACACTGGCAGCCCAGAGAGCCAACCATATTCTGGGCTGCAACAAGAGAAGTGTGGCCAGCAGTGCTCTACTCTGCACTCATGAGACCCCACCTGGAGTACTACGTCCAGCTTTGGAGTCCTCAACACAGGAAGGACATGGATCTGTTGGAACAGGTCCAGTGGAGGGCCATGAGGATGATCAGAGGGATGAAGTACCTCTCCTGCAAAGACAGGCTGAGAGAGCTGGGGTTGTTCAGCCTGGAGAAGAGAACCTCTGGGGAGACCTTATAACACCCTATCAATATCTGAAGGGAGCCTACAGAATTGCTGAATTCCTCTTTATGAGGAAGTGTACCAACAGGGCAAGGGGCAACAGTTTTAAATTGGAAGAGGGGGAGATTTAGATTAGACACCAGAAAGAAATTCTTTACAGTGAGGGTGGTGAGGCACTGGAACAGGTTGCCCAGGGAAATCATGGATGCCCCAGCCATGGAACTGTTCAAGGCCAGGCTGGATGGCGCTTTGAGCAACCTGGTCTAGTGGGAGGTGTCCCTGCCCATGGCAGGGGGGTTAGAATTTGATGATCTTTAAGGTCCCTTCCAACTCAAATGATTCTATGATTCTATATAAACATGACAGGCATCATCATTTCAACATGCCTTTCAGAAATATAGAATTAAACTCATTGACTGCCTTCTGTACAAAACTCTACTAATGAGAATTCCTTCATAAGAAGGGTGAGGAAACCAGTCTTCAGTCTGTTATGGTATGAATATAGGATATGACAGATTTTTCCTACTCCTGTTCATGTAACTGGTTACTTGCCAATTACATGTAGCTGGTAACTTGCCACTAGAGATGCAGCTTAATGTCCCAATTGAGAAAAAAATTGGAAAGAAAACCCCAAGCCCTGATGTTAGAAAGCTACTACTTCAAACAGCATAGGAAAATCCGATATTCATTTATGTCATATGAGTGGTATTTTTACTGATTTTAGCAATCAGTACAATAATGAGCATTTCTTATATACATTATATCATTATGTAGGCAGCAGAAAAGCAAGTTTGTGTATAAAAGGTAAATCTGAGCCTCAAATGAAAGACATTTCAAGGTATCCAGAAATATGTAAACGTTTAAGTAGGAATCAGCAGAGCCCTAAACTTATAAACATTTCTCATAAGTTATGTATGAATTAAAATCAAGTTTTTATTAAAAATGCATAAGCATGATCTGTGGTGAATAGAACTATTAGATATGCATGTTTACTTTTTAGTGAACACAGAAATCAGTAATTTTTCTTCTAAATGTCATTTCTATCAGAGGGGTATAGAATGATAAAATGCTGAAACAATTCTCAGATGCCATCCAGCTGGTACATGTACATCTGGGGCTCGGGGATAAAATAAACTGTCAAATGTTTTATTTGCCACACGGGCAAGAAAATGCCATTTCACCTATTGTGTCCATTCAACTTTACAAGTCAGGTAGTACTCAACAGACCCTCTCTTTCAGTCACCATAAAAAAAATAATAATAAATGAGGATTCATCTGCATGACAATAAACTATTTGATGCTTTAAAATTACTCTTGATGATTACATGTTATTTACAATGGTCCCTGTCGTCCTCACTCCTATTGGAATTTACAGAAAATCACCCAAAAACCAAAGTAAGCATAAATTGGTTTTACCCATTGGATTTTGGCAAATTTTTAGGGGAACTTAAGGGGCATATGGACAAAAGATGATATTGCTCTAGTGAAACCAGGCTCATTATTTTTCTTCTGCAGTCAATAAAGAGACAAAACAGCATTTCTTAATCTGCAGATCACAGACATCTTTAAAATCAAGAAGTCCTCAGTAAAACGACTAGTGAAAATGCAAGAAGAAAAAAAACATAAATAATAAGTACTACGGACAGCAAAACAGTATACAATGGGTCTGTGATTTCTTCTCTTCCTGCCCCTCCCAAGAAGCCCACTTAAACTGAAGGACTGCTTTACTTAAAACACAATTCTAAAGGGCAGTTTAGGGCAAGAAACAACCTTAGGGTCCCTAAAGGAGTTCCTCTTCTGGCCACTGAGGAGCCTACAGAGATTATTGTGATTTAGTCAGACTGTTAATACTCATGCCACCACCCAAATATGAAAATACTCACTACTGTTATTCTCTAAACGTCTCTTAAATTCAGAACCATATGTAAATCTTACAGAAATTCAAGATTTCTGACAAATCGTTTCTCATTGGACATAGCTGTCTGTTGTAGCATTGTATACCGAGGCTATTCTCTTGAGCTCAGTGGAACCAGTACAGACACAATTTGGAGTGTATGCGGATCCCTACATATTTCACTGGGCACTGAGAGCAACCTCCAGAGCAGACCCTTGCTGAATCTCACTAGTCCCTAAGCCCAGGGAAGTTTCTCAAAACCTCATGCTAATTGAAACTAGATGTTAAGACCCATGTGATGAGATGCACCAGGACATTGAGAGGACTTCAAATGGCTTTAGATGCTTTCTCAGAACAAGTTACCAAGTACTTGCTCACAAAACCATGCTTGAATTGTATACATTCCCACAGCTCAGCCTGGGACAGTAAAGACACTACCAACTTAAATAATTATTTTTCTGCTTTGAACCATTCTGCAGTAGAGCTTTTTCCTTTGTGTTGACTACAGAATGAGAGATTTCTCTCCACTGACTACAGAGAGTTTTTAGTGTCTTTTAAAAATGCTTACTTAGTGCTTTTTGTAAAGAAACAGAAAAAGAAAAAAAAACCCACCCCGTTGCTCATCATTCAAGGTGCTAGCTCAAATCTCTGTCAATATGAAATTAATTCCTACTGTCAAAGATTTGCCTCATGGCTATAAATGAAGAGTAACTTCACTAGATATTCTAGGGATATTTTAAGGTACCTATATTCAGGCAGTTTATTCAATGCCTCTCAATCTATTTAAACCTTTCCCTCCTACCCAGCATCACAGTATCTGAATGTTGGGTCTGCTCACTGAGCTCTAAAGAGGTTCAGCTTCAAAAAGCAGCGAATTAAACTTGCTATTCAGATGGTCTGAAATCTTTTACCCCTGTCACTTAAAACAACATACTCTGTATTTCTTGAGGTGCATGATTGGTTATTTACAATTATTATTCATTCACACTTTAAGAAAAATAATACTGTACCATTCATACTGAATTTCAAGCCGCTAAAATTAAATGACATAATGGGCCATTACCTCTGTCATCCATTTTTTGTATGCATCACTATTTTTGACCTGCAGTTATCAGAAAAAAAACCCACTTTGGTTATGAATCCTCAGTATTTTATCTCAAAAACAGAACAGAAAAAGAATATTTACTTTTCTACCAAGGTCTCACTTAAACCTAAAAAGATTGCTACATATTTCTTTCATAGCAACAAAAGATGTTAGTTCTCTGAATTCATGATCAAGTCCTTGTTTTATATATTCCCACCAACACCTCAAAATCTACTCCTCAGTATTATACAACAGCTTTCAAATATACATCTGCTGAAAGTCTGCTATTCACAGGACTGCTTCCTTTGTATCACTAGGATCACAATGGGGTTTGAATACAATGAAACTAAGACTTCCACTTTCTTTCCTATCAAAATCAAAACAAAGCAAGAAGCAGAACTTTAAGGAAGGTACAGACACAAGCTGTTGACATAGTCACATTGTCAAAGGCAGTACTTAAATATAAGCAGCGCCCAAAACACAGAAACCAATTCTTTCTACTCTCTTCCTAGATTGATGAACTGAGGGATTCACAGGCTGAGAACATTAACAAATCACTTTCCATTCCATATGTAAACCCCACTTTTTTAATTCCCCTTTTGCTAGCAGAAAATGTAGGAACATGTAGATGTCATCAGAAATTTCCACTGCAGGCACTTTCTCCTAAAGCTGCTATTGAAAACCACTGGCAACAGTGACAATGAAATACAATTAAAACACACACACAAAAAAAACCCAAACAAAACACAACCTTCCCCAAAACCCAGCACTATAAAAACCTCCAAAATTTCACTACCATTTCCCTACAGCAAAAAATGAAAAAAATCAACGTTATATACACTGGTTATGTGGTTTGTTATGCTATTGGTAAAATACCCTGATAGTACTTTCATGTTATAAGAGCCTATATTAACAAAAAGGTGTTCTTTGTTACATAAAACTGCAGAGTAGCTAGTCCTAGGGAGTATCTGGTGTGAACGCCTTTCCTTTGCTCTGAGAGACCACAGCTCTAATCCATCAAACCCCACTCCCTGAAGGTTTCAGAGACCATTCAGCCTGCAAAGTGTTAAAATATGACATTTTCCCCAGACAAGTATATTCATTGCATTAAACTGTGCTAAACTTTGTAGGTAGATTTGTGATGTAAACTGGAACTTGCCATTATGACCATGTGTGAGGCATTTGAACAAGCGTAAGAATGTTTGCTGTTCATGCTTTAAAAAGCCAACCCAAAACTTTACAGGACTGATCACTAAAGCAGAGGTTTTTCTTTTAACAACCAAGCTTTGTTACAGGTACCATTGCTTTATAACACATGAGAGACTTGGAAGACAAGAGGACACTCTTCAGTCTGATATCACTTGTGCAAGATAGATATGAGAAGAAGTCAGAAGGCATATGGTAGACACTACTTCCCAGTTTGTACATAATTCATTTCCTGGGTTTGAGTGATTCCACCACTTTATTTGCCACAGATCAAATCTATGCCTTCGTGTGCAACAAGGTAACTCAATATGTGTTTATGGAGACTGGTATCACAGGTAAGTACAGAAATTACCTCAGTCAATACCGTTTTTTAAATAAGGTATTTGAATTTTCTCTTAATTCACATCATTTGTTCATGGGAAAAACACAAAACAAGGACATTTCCATACAAGCTGTTAGCATTTTGATCATTTTTTCCATTAGCTCAAAGGGAAGATAAAGATTGGGCCTATGTTAGCAAAGGCAACCAAATTGAAGTGCCTTTGTCATTCTGCTTGGCCACAACCACACAGTCGGACAGAGGTTGCAGCTGTAATTGTAACTGGAAGAGATCACAGAGAGATACAACCAAGTTTCGGTGCTTATGCCCCAAACAGTGAGGTGTTAGTAAGGAAGAGACCGCAAACATCATACTTAATACCTGTGAAAGACACCAATACTCAGAAACTGGGGAGCCTGTACCCATTATAGCACATGCTTCTTCAGTGCATCATGCTGAATACATTAGAATCACTAGCTGAGCCTTAATATATATGCAGCTTGTTTACAAATTTTATATAGTTTTTAATACTTAGCTAGAATATCTGAACCATACTACAATTTACTTAAAAGGAAAAAAAAAAAAAGAGAAGAGAACAGGGAAAATGCACAAAAAGAATTATATAAATAAATTCAGATGGAAACTGAGAGAAGGTAGTACAAAGGCTGCATTATCTGTCACCTAACTAGCCTTGGGACTATGGTGATCTTTGCCTGATGGATAGAAACAATAAGGCAATGATTTCTGGAGACTTCAAGCTTCCTTATGAAATGTTGTCTTTTCTCATCACTGCACTTGGGAAGGGAGATGCTAAGTTGAAAACACGCAGTGCTTTTTGCTGTTTTGCCATTGCTCTGAGTTTTCCCAAGCAGCAATAGAGGACACGTAAAAAGTTTCAAAGTGGTTTTCAGGAGGCTTCTGAAGCCTTCCAAAAAGCACTGAACCAACAATAAATCTTGGCGGTTTCACCTTTGCTGTTCTTGCTATTAAAAAGTCTAAGCAACAAGATATTAGTGTTACTGATGTAACCTATTAATAGAGAAGGAGACACCCAAAAATAAAGAGGTTTAAAGGACAAAATGCAATAGCAGAGAATTTTTTCAATGCAGCCAGGATGCTTGACATTCAACAGAAAACATCAGAACCCCTAATGCCTGGAGTACTCTTCAGGACAAAGGGCAAGAAAGACCAAAATTACTATCTGAGAAAAATGAAAAAGTATTTTGAGATAATTAGCTCTGTATACAGAAGGCAATGCCTTGTTCCTAACATCAGCAAAATTAGCTCTTACTTGCTGTTAATTCTTTTCATTGGCTAGAAATACAGAGGAAAATGAGCTGTCAAAGGTTGTTTTCCATAGTACAAATGAGAGCACAAACAGGAAGGTATATGTATGTTAATAAGCAAGGGAGAGATGATCAGTATGCCCTTGAGATCAGAAACATTCCTTGAGCTTTCTAATAATCTGATGGTACAGTATGGTGCCTTATCCCTCAGCATTTAAAATGTGTTTATGAAAATAATTCTGCTTGTGCAGGGTCTCTCAAGTTGATGTAGCTCTGCTCCTGCACCAGTACTCAAAACAATCCCCTTATTTTGCCTATTTGCAGACACTTACATCATTTATATATGTACAATATGCAACAACTTTTCTATTGAACTGCAGTATTCCTCAATATTATTTATTGTTCAGTGCCTGCAAAGGCCGATTAGATCACCACACCCTAGCTCTACAGAGATGGAAGAAAATATTTTCATTAAAAAAAATGGACGAGACACTTTTTTTCACAAACTTTTTTCCTCAAACAAAAGTATATTTTCTCCTTCAAACATGACCATTTTAAACTGAAACCCAGGTATCAATGATGAAAGATCTTCCTATTAAAAGTTTTATGCATTTTTTTTAAAGTAGAGTTATCATTGTAGAAACACTTCCCATGCCCATCTCCTCATGCCAGATTAACTTCTTCATCCTTTGTTATTCATCTACATCTGCAGCCACACGGCTGCTAATTTGAGGATGAATCTTGACAGCATTTGCTCCTTTAAATAGCCTTTACCTAAAACGTAGTGACAACTGATCAATCACCCATAGGCCTACTTAGGTGAGTTGTCTCCTTGACTGAAAACTCATGACCTGTTCCCATCTGATGGTATATGGCACATGAAAGAATATGACAAGTGATTTTAATAAAGTGCGAAGAGATCATTTTTTCCATTCCCAACTACTTTTTCTCACGTAAACAATTATTCCTGCTTTGAACCCATCTAAATGCCATTACATAGTCTAAGTGTGATTCACAGGTTTTTGTTGCTGCCAGCCCGTCCTGTTACTGGTCAGTAAAAATTTCCAACTTTGCTTTCAGTTTAGGAAAATATGTTAAAAGTTCACTTCAGCTACTCCAGAATACAATATTTGAATATTGTACAATATACGAATATACAGTATATATATATACAATTTTCAAATAAATATATTTGACACTGTAGTTTACAGCCACTTTTAAATAGCTTACAGTAATGCTACAATTCTACACCTGCTTACCTGCTCATCCACCTGCTGATACATTCCTACAGGGCACTTCTGTTGATGTTTTTACTATGAGTTCTGTATGTATTTTTGTCACCATGAGATAGCAAATATGTTTTCTTTCACAGACTTTCAAAACAATAATCATTTAAGCACATACCATAGTCATCATAACCTCCTGCTTGTTGAACGCATTAAAAAAAAAAAAAAAGCATCATCCTTTTATCCACAAAAGGCACGATTTAAAGCATTTTTGTCCCCTTTACAGCAAAAAAAAAAAAAAGTATGCTTCTGAAACTTAAATGGGTCTGAAGAACTTCAGTGATTAATTTTATGTTTCCAAATTGCTAGAAAAGGTTATATTCCTACCATTCCACTCAAGATTCACTACTTCTATTCAAGATTCTTTTTTCAGACAGTGTGCATGAATAAATCACATCTGATAAAATACATGCAGCTACAAAGAATCAGATAACTTATGTGGAAAACAGCATATACATGTAAAATATTTTCCAGAATACAAAAGGATTAAGGGTTGATTACAACTGACTGAAAGACCACAGGCATTTTGAAATTCTGATCTGCTAACACATCTTCCTTTTTTTCTAAGTTCTGTTTTATGGATTTTGCTCCCTGAAATCTACTGTGGTTTTTTTTTCCTTCTGTAGTTCTCCTAGTACCTGTCTGCAGGAGAGGAATTGGCGACAAAGCTGGTTGCTATTGATACCGACTAACACTTTCTCAGCAAAACTATTCAGTAAGAGGTAGAGGGATGGAGTAATGAATTATTTCCTTCCTGCTATAAGATTAACCGCTTAACAAAGGTGCTTACAGCACCTGTTCTGCCCACACATGAACACTAGATCTAATGAAAATAGGAAATGGGGCATATTCCATTGATGGGTCTTTACCTGTGTGTCATTGCATCCAAATCCGTAGGAATTCTATACACTGCATTTCCGATTTGATAAAATAAAATAAGCCATGTATATACTACAGAAAAGGACATCTCTTTAGTTTCTTAACTTTAAACCCAGTCACTTTTAAGGTGCCACAATACACAAAATCGCACACTCTAACCTTCTTGCTAAGCAGATCTATTTTTAGGCAGTCTCTTTGTTACTGTATCTCAGTGCCTACTTTTTAAACTCAGCCCAGTTTCGCTGGCAGCTGAGCTTACAAGCGCTGCCCCACGTCTCCTCTATAGGTAAATATAAACATATAATTGTTTCAGTTCCGCGCAGACAGGATACAACGTTACATACGTCTGAAAGACAACAAATAAATAAATAGATAGAAAGATACACATCTAAAGAAAAGCTCAAGCGGAGCAAACTTCACACACACACACCTGTACGGCAAACTGTTTGCGAGCTGCGCATCGCCCCTGACCCGGCTTTACGCGAGGCCGGAGGAAACCGGGTACCAAGTTGAGCCCGCCCTTGGGAAAACTGCCCGAGTTTACCGTGAACTCCGCCGTGCGCCCACCGCAGCCTCCCCGCCAGAGCTGCCGACAAACTACCTGTAACGCAGCCCCGCTTTCCCACCCCGCCGCCTCACCTCTTCCCCCATCCCGACCCCCGCGCCCCCTTTCCTCGCCCCAACGGCTTCCCGCCACCGCTACCACCCCCCCGGGCTCCCCCTCCGGACTCAGCGCTGCGGGGCGGCTCAACACCCCCCCCCCCCCCCCCCCCCCCCCCCCCCCCACGGCGGGGCGGCCCACCCCCCCCCCCCCCCCCCACCCCTCCTTCCCTCCCCTCCCGCCTTCCCCCCCGCTTCCTCCGCGGGCCGCCCCCGCCGCCACTCACCAGCTGCGCGCCGCACACCGCCACCAGCGTGCACCGGCCGCTGCAATAGCCCATGGCTCCCGGGCACCCCGCGCCGCCGTCCCGCTCCGCGCCGCGCCGCGCCCACTCAGGCGGCGGGAGAGCACCGCCCGGCCGCCGCCCGGCTCCCGCCTGCCGCCGGCGCGCCCCAGCCCGGGACCCGCATGGGGGCGCGCCCGCCGCCCGCCCGCCCTAACCGCGGCCGCAGCGCCCGCCGCCTCGGCGGCCGCCGGCAGCGGGGCCGACCGCCCCCGCGGAGGGCGGCAGCGCCGGGGGGCGGGGGAGGGCGGCGGCGGCAGGTGCCTGCAGGAGCAGCCGCGCTCTGCCGCGCAGCCCCGCAGGCATCTGGGCTTCAAAGTTTGCCCCCTCAACTCCGCTCGCAAACCATCCGGGCTCGCAGCCGGCTGCGGCGGGGGGGGGGGGGGGGGG